>JXSR01S040014.1:60423-86404 GCA_000969725.1 Ophiothrix spiculata | reverse complement strand
AAAAGAAATTTAAAATTTAAAACAAACATGAAAAAGGGGGGAACACTTAAGGAATAAGATTACCATCCCAAGCCAAAGAAAGATAAAGGGACACCCAAAGGACTTGACCAAGTCTATCCTTAAACGGGCGGGTTTTTGCTCAAATCACCTTTAGGCAAAATGTGATATCTTGATGAGATAAGCGAGAAAGCTTTTATGGGAAACATATCTTTTAGAGAATCACTTTGAATAACATGTCATATGCGTCAAGTTATCATTATATGCTACGTTCACCGGCAAGCAGAATTAGGGAAGGTGTTATATATAGACACATTACCTCCACAAATAAACGCACACAAGCATCTATCTTTATTTTAACCCTTCACACATTCAGAAAGAAAAAGCATACTCTTGAGTGCATGTAGCATGATGAACCTGCTTCTAAACTCAACTATGAAGTGAATGCTTTCTCTTAAACTGATGGACATTTCCAAAAACATCAATACGCTGATTGGTCCACTAATTACAATAGGTTAGGCAATCAATTTGGTAGCCAATGTAAACAACAGCATAGCAGCACAAGGACAAGGATATAGTTTATTTTGGGAGTCAAGTACGTTTATGGTGCGCCCATAAATTAACATAACATTTATGTGAAAACATATCCCTTGCATATTGGGTTTTGTAGATCATCTCTGAAGCTTAATGTATTTGTCAAGAGAACTATATACATATAATTATATGAATAGAGATTATGTAGCGGCTTTCTTTTTACAAATCCTTATTAACAGGACCATGCAAAGAGTATTATAGGCAAAATAAAAAACAAATGAACTATTTAAACTAAAATCCATGGTATGGGTTCCATTTACAAACAATTGGGCCTGCACTATGGATTTTTGTTTATACTAAGGTAGGGTAGAGGTGGAGGAAAAACAACATTATAGAAGGTTAATGTTAAAATCACCCATTGGATAAGACACAAGAAATGCATAGTAGGGGTGTATTTACAAGTAATGGGCCCTCTATTATGCTGTTCAATAAATTACTCCTTGACCTATAGTTATATAGAGACAAGTTACTGATGTATGTTTTTAAATGTATTCATTCCGCCGCTCCATGCTATCTTGTTGAACTCATTCATCTCCTGAGAAGTCAATCAACGCATAAATACAGGGCTCGGCTTCGTTCCTCTTCAGATCTCACCCGTCTTTCTATTCACAGATCTTTTAAGACCGCTGGCGATTCTTCATACATTGTTTGTGCTCCTTGGTTGTGGAACGAGCTTCCTATTGATCTGAAAGTGGCAACATCCACCCCTGTGTTCAAGCAGCTGCTCAAAACACACTTGTTTCCTGTGTAGATTTGCTTGTATTTTTCCATTTGTTTTTTATCCTTTTTCTGTGTTTATTTCTTATTGTAAGGCGCTCTGTTCTTTGTAGGGCGCCATATAAGAACTTGGTAATAATAATAATAATAATAATAATAATAATAATAGCGTAAAGCAGAGGTATGAAATGGAAACTTAATTGCTAAATTACACAATTATTGATAAGTACTTTTTGATTAGCATTTAAAACATATCTATTCCCTCTTTGATTAGCATTTAAAACATATCTATTACCTCTTTGATTTTTTTTTTGCATTTGTAGAGACCAATATATCGTTAGTTTCATTGCAGTAAATACAAGCACGAAACAACACTATATCCCGCACTAACTCACCTGAACTGAAATACTTTTATCATCTTACATGCCTAATGTAGTGATTAAACTGACACCTGACTGCTCAAAGAGTTTCATTTAACCCCCCTAAGGTTTTTTCCCCGCTGCATAAAAACGCAAAAGCAACCGACCCCAGGAATTTTCCTTTGCGGTCATTTTGATGAAAAAGTTAGGGGGTACTACCTAAGGTAGGGTTAGGATAGGCCGTCAAAGTTGGGTTGTAAGGGTGGTTGGTGAAGCCCCTGAAATTTTTAAGTCGCCATTTTGAAGAAATATATGCATGCTATGAAGCTAAAACTTGCAGGGCATGTTAGAATTATCATTTCCCTTCATTATTAACAAAAAAAAACAACCGATGAAAATCTATCATTTAGAACTTTTATAACAAGATTTTGATTTTGGTGGCAATTTTTGCCAAAATCCCAATTTTCCGATCCAAACGAGCTTTATGACGTCATTATTACGTAACGCCTTGGCCGATTTTTGTGATCTTGGTATTATTGGATAGGGGAGGACCATGCCTATCTATTAATAGCAAGTTCATAGGGGGTTCCGTTCCAGAAGACCGTAGACGTGTTTCAAAAAATAGCCTGGGTAGACGAGGGTTAATATTCAGAAGCTGGACTATTGGGAAAATGGGCAGTAGTAGTACTGTAGATAGTTATTCGAGGTTCAATGTATTTCAACAATATATTTAGGACGTCCTTCGTGAATCCTATTCTTTTTGTTTCATAGTGAGTGCTTCTTAATTGTAGCAAAAAGTTTATTCCTGTAGCTTCTAAAAACTATCAAGCAAACGGAGATAAAATCAGTGATTTTTATTGGATGATTCAATACAAAACCGTCTTTGTTAAAATTTGCGCAATTTCTTTGGGTAAATTTTCTTTTCTTATTTAATATGTGCGAAGTTTTCTTATGTAAGCAGTGTCGATTTGGCGCATCCTTTCGCTCCGCAACTGGGAATTAATACAATAATTGTTTTGCCTTGTCGTTCAAAATGTCTTTACAGCACCTCTAGATAGATGTTTTATAAATCATTGATGCATGGATGTTGAATACGGATTCGTCTATCATAGTGTTTTTAATATTTAATCTAAAACACAACACGTGAAGGTAACGGGTTATCTAATCTTTATCTAAATCCTAGTAATAGTAGTAGTCATGCTAGATATTTTAGTGCTAGTCAGAGTTCTTTGAAATGTTGTAATTTTATAAAAGCAGGGCTAAGAATTACATTATTTAACACCAGCAAACTGTCAGACACATTATTTGGTACCATCCTGGTGAAAATATTTACAGGAAGGGTATAACATATAAAAAGTAAAATAATCTATAGTTAGATAATACTAATGTCTGCAGAATTTCCTGCAAAACAGACAACAATCTTTAGGAACTGTTTTTGAAGAATATTTAACATATGTGGCCGTCCATCCCAAACCAGACATAAAAGCAGCCTGTTGTCATGTTCACTTTTTTTTATAAATATTTTCCAAAACCATGTTTTAAGGACTAAAATGACAAGTTATGGTCCGTCAAAGGTTGTCAGAGAGTGAAATGTACAACTGAGACAAACACGTTCTAAGCTCAGTAAGCCCTATATTTTCTTTTGATTGTCCTCAAAATATACAGATATATTTCCGATTATTTTCTTCAAATTAACCATTGCTGGTGTTTTGAAGTAAGCACAAGGACTGTGAATCTGTCAAAAATCAACTCGGCAAGTTACCATCTTTTTATTCACAATGTGTATTTCCATCTGTAGCGCCCAGAATTAAGTTTGCTGAATTTATGGCTCGTTTGAGATGGACATCTTAGTAGAAATTAAGTATAATTCTAGTACAAGATTGGAATGTGCACATTTGGAGCATAATTCTACTACAGTTTAAGTACAATTCTAGTACAAATTTAATGATGTTCCAAATGTGCACATTCCAATCTTGTAGTAGAATTGTACTCGATTATCTCCAGCGCAGTCACATATTCATGAATATATTAATACATTTTGGATTTTAAAAGAATTCGGGATACATATTAAGCAATAACTGCAGTGGAAGTGATAATAAATAGTTGTTGTAACTAAGCATGAACTGGTAAAAATATATGCAATACCTTAAAAGTATACCAACATATCAACTTAATTCAAATATAAAATAGAAGTATTGTGATGGCTAACATGACTAAGATGTAATCATTTTTCATCATTTGAGACATTCTACTAAAGTTCACTGCAAGCAACCACGATACTTATAATCTGGCGAGAAAATTCTTCTATCTGTGCTTAGTAAACTAGTGTCCATATGTACGTTTTTGACTTCATTTAATCCACAATAAGGTGTTTTACTTTTAAATTTGGATTATCAATACAAGAATATACGAAACACAAAAAGAATGTTTTTTCAAATCCCAACGAATATCTAGACCAATTGCATTTCCTGAAGGTTTGTATTTTTCTAATGATATATTTATTGATATACTATAGTTTAAAACCTTGTCCGGTTATGTCTATTATCATTCTACTCTCATTTTAAGAATAAAACCTTCAATTTCTAGTTAGTTGGAAAATCCCTTGTTGTTGAAATATTGAAAGTATTGGACTTCGAATACAACGCCAGATTTTAAAAGTTTTTTTTATAATCATAGCTATTTGATCCCAAATGACTTTGATATTCATACAATGCTTTAGGATTATAAAAAATCACATGAAAATACTTTAATCTAACCAACATGATTCATTTTTCAAATAATTATCAAGCTTTATTATATATACGGGGTGATTCCAAAGTAACGTTTGTGACCGAAAAATTGGAAAAATTCACTTTTAAATGGCCACAGAACCTAACACAAACATTATATCAACGAGTTTGTTGTTGATAATGGTGCTCACTGGTGGGATCAAGACGTGCAGGTGTTTAAAAATTAAAATAAAAGACAAGATTCTGAATAAAATTCATGTAACGTTCGGTAACGTTTGTGACCTCGCACGGATATGGTTTTTTGCTCCAAATGACTTCAAAGTAAAATTTCTCTGACATGTTAGCGATTTTTTTATTGCGCTTTTCACAGATGATTGGTAACATATTTACCAATAGTTCATAAAAGTGGTAGGAAATTCTATGGTCAGGATTTCTTTAAATGGGGTTTTTTTGGTAACGTCTGGTAACGTTTGTGACATTTTGGTGTAACTTTTTGGTAACGTTTGTGACATTTTTGAATGAAAACATGAGCTCATTCATGCACGGGTAGAAAAAATTCAAAATTTCAGATTAGAAAATACTTTTCCCATACCGAGTAACAAACGTATGACTGAAAAAAACTGCTCATATGGTCGAATAAAAGAGCTGATTTTTTGATAGTTATATCTCACGGAACAAAGTTGTAACTCTGAGTTGAGTAACTCTGAGATCTTCCACAACTGAAGATTGTAGTAAAGATTAATCTTATTCTCAGATTATTTTGTCATGTTTTGGTCTATCTTTCTATGAAGATTATATTGAATCATTTACATGTTCAAACTATACTAACATATTCACGATAATGTGCTTTGTTAATGCTTTTATATCGACTTTTTAAATTCTTAAACCCTAAATCTCCGAGGTTCCTCACTGAATAAACTTACTGCTGTCGGCGCAATCGGCTTTATCTCTCACCGATGCAATTCTCAGCTTAGCTAGCCATATTTTACACACAAGTTGTATTTCCACAAGTGTTTAAGGTTTTTGTCTATTTTTTTGAAACTTATCATAAACGCAAAATGCTAATATTCATTATAACCATTGTTTGTCTGCGTAATAAATTGAAATATACTAATAAAATATTAACCATCGTCTACCAAGGGGGCTTTTTGGTAGACGTGTTTTAAAAATCCTCTGGGTAGACAAGGGTTAAAGGCGGTGTTACACATCACCGTATTGAGCCAAAACGCATGAATAACGTACACAGTTTAGGCTATACGGTGGCGAGAGATTATATACGTTGAAGAAATCGATACAATTGAACGTACTGACTGACGAACATGAAACGAACAGACCGTACAATGACCGTACGAGTTGCGGATAATAAGCGGAAAGTTGTCTCGCCTCATTGAACAACTCCAATGAGAAACGGACATGTTCCGTACTAAACGAATAAATTAAGTATGAGGAACGTACAAAACAAATTAGTAACGTACGAGTAGGCACAGAGACAATCGCCAAGGTAAATCCCCACTTGCAAATAATACCTCTTCACACTTTCCGGTTTGCAAGTTTCATTATAAAAATTCTCCAGTGCTGAGAGTTTTGACCTTGCTCAAAACAAGACAACGTACTTAACGTACTCAAAACGCATTCCCACCGGATGAATAACGAATTGAACGTGTTTCTACCGAATGCATAACGTACATCACCGTACAGTAAAACAGTGTACGTTTTTCGTACGTTTTCGTCAATACGGTGATGTGTGACACCGCCTTAAGATACAATACCCTAAGACGTAGATGGCTAATACTTTGCATTACATTCTTTACAAAAGAGGAATTAATGAAACGGTATACTTTGAAGAACTAGACGTAAAATACTTTTAATCAGCACCAACTTTGCTCATACAGAGCATTTAATCGGTTTGTCTGTAACTCTACACCAAGCGAATAGCGACATAAGTTGATTTAAAAGCCTTCAAATCGCCACTTTATTGGCAATCATCTTCACCTCATTTAATCCACCCTTCCAGCTATGAACATGGGCAGCATCTCAACTTGAAATCCATGTCAATGACTGGAACTATTATGATGCTCAACTTGCTCAAGGGAGATTTCAGGAATAAAATTGATTTCGACTACTCTCAGAATTGGTCAATTGTCCCTGAAACAACATTCCTTCAAAAGATGTAGTTTAAAAAAGATGCTTTGTATTTGATGGATGAATTTACGGCATAAGATTTACTAAATATAAATATATAAATGTCGGTAAGCTTTGCTTACGGTATTTTAAATGTTTATCATTTAATAAATACTCATAGTGATTGCTGTTTGTATTCTACTAATTTTCAATCATTTTTTTATTCATTTATTCAACTTAACTGGTATCTTATAATCAGACAATGGGCCAAGCTATAGAAAGTGAAATGGTGATTTAAACTTTTTATTCAGAAGCAAAATTATGGTATCCAAGGATATTGAAAATTAATATGAAGGTTTTGGGTTAATCTAAAATGAAAAAGACGTAAATACATTTGTATAATACTCTACCAAAAATGTCTTTTTTCTTTATGAAATAAGAAATAATAGTTCTTTTCAATCGACAAGATTAAATACCTTTTAAACAAATATTTATATGATTGTTATTTAAAAATTAAGTATTAAGTAAATATTTAATTCATTTCGCAAATTAGTAATTGCTTTTAATGATAACTCGATTGTTTTTGGGAGAAATGTAGTATATGCGGTACTACTTTGAGGTAACTTTTCCCGAGATCTTAAATACTATTATTGCACATTAACGTTTGGTATTACAATAATAGAGTTAAATTTTTTTTCAGGATATTCTGACTGTTTTTACAAGACATAATCCTTTTTTTTTTATCAATTACACAATGTATAATTAAATTCTAAAAGAAGCGTTCACTTTTAATAAAACGTCAAATGCCAGTGTATGTGGGGTTGTGGTTGACATAAGTTCGGTTTTATGTGCCAGAGTGTTTCCAAAAGACAACACACTTACTCACATACATTATGTTTTGATTTCGTGATATTTTAATTAATTTTGTGATATTACTATTTATATATCAAAGGATATACTAGTATTTTACGAATATCATTTTTTTTTCACATTGAGATTTTTATAGACAGATTATCCATCATTCTGCAGGGAGTCAAACGGTCAGCGTGTGCGCGCTTGAAGATATAATTAGTCTTGCTTAATGCTTATGTACTTGCTTAGTGTTTGCTTGAATTGATCTTGATTGCCTATTGTTGCAATTGTTGCAATCATTATCAGCAGTGATCAGAAATGATAAAAAGCGACGTAATAATTTGGTTAACACTGCTAACAAAATAGAGGCATTCATTGTGTTATTTCTGAACCATGGACCTAGTGTCTATAATAGTTCTACTCATAAAAATTGACATTTATTCGATATGTGCAAGTTGAAGTGATTGAACCACATAACGGCTTCGATTAATCGGTGACGAATTGTCTTCGCGAGATCCCGAATAGTTTAATAGATACTTTTATTAAGACTTAGCGAGGAAGTATATTATTTTATGGTGGAATTTGTTTTGTTTCGTTTCGTTTCGTTTTGAAGATACTTTTACAATTTAAGTAACATTGGCTTTTGCAACTGGTAAACCTAAATTCTACTGAATGTTAATCTAATATTCTCTTCATTCACTGATTAAAAAAAGATCGAAGGAAAAACAAGGTTGCTTAATATTAGTTACATGCATTCTTAAAGCTCAATGCCATTTTTAAAAAAATACTCTTACAAACCAATTACACACATATGATCCTGACAGTGCTTACATGGTTAAGAAAGCAAGAGATTTCGATAGAATATCGACGAAACAGTGGCCTATATACTTAAAAGCCAATAACACATACCTGAAGTAAAGACAAAGAGGGTTCCTAACAATTTTGTTTTTTGAATAAATTGATGATTAGATTAAATTTATTGTGCCACGATGTTACACACTAATAAACCTTGAAGTGAATAAAAAATAATCTAAATCTGACACAAACTTATTCACACTCCAGGACGAGTAAAACCAGATTAGAAAAAAGAGTGGCTGCAATTAATGTATAATTAATGTATATCCAATCCTTTTAAATATAACTTCTCTAATACAATCTGTTGACTTTTATTATTATGATATTGACGAATTTGCACCATTGCACAGAGAAATGATTATCTGCCTAGATTAGTTGTATAATAATTGTAAGTTAAAAAAAAATATCTAGGGTTTATTGATCTAAGCCAAAATATAATTTGACTGTTGGAACTATCATTAAAAAAATATTATTTATAATTATCAAAACTTTCGGATCATTTTGACCATTAAAATTTACGCTAATTATTAGTGTTATTTTTGTTATTGTTATTTATAATCTTTATACAGGGTGGCCCGTATCAGCTAAAAGCTGTTTTAATCAGGGCCCTGTTTACAAAAGTTACATTAAATTACAAAATGTTATAAACAAAAAAATCTCAGGAATATAAAATTCATAAAAGATCATCAAGCATAACAACCCTGGCACACCGTTTTTCTAAAACACTGAGTTTGTGCACATCCTCTTGAAACTTTCCGAACCAAACTGCATTACAATAATCAAAATGAGGTTGAATAAGAGATTTATGAAGAATGTTAAGAACCCTTGAATCAAGAAAAACTTCAAGACGTCTTAGGAGGGATAACTTGCAAAAAATCTTTTAAGTAACGTTACTAACTTGCTTGTGGCAGTTTCACTCAGCATCCACAATAACACTTTAACACTTAGTTTCATGTACCCTTTTAAGCTCAAGATTGTCAATTTTAACAGAAAATACATCGTCGTTAACATTTGATAATCGTGGACCTGACCCAATTAACATAACATTTGTTTTATTTGTGTTTAAAAAAGGCTTATTTGCACTTAACCATTTCTGTATTGCACTTAAATCATCAGAGAGTTCCTTTGAAATACCATTTACATCAGTACCCCTTACATATAGAGTTGTATCGTCAGCATACATTGAAATTTTACCGTGTGAAATAACACTAGGCAGGTCATTAGTAAAACTAAGAGTTAAAAGTGGTCCTAAGATACTTCCCTGATCCCTGAGGAACTCCTGCACTGAGTGATAATGAACTAAAAATAGCACGTTTAAAGCATACTTTTGACTACGATTGCTCAGATAAGATTTAAACCAATGTACAGTTAATTCAGAAGCACCAATGTTGCGAATTTTTTGAAGCAAAATAGCATTTACAGTGACGAAAACCTTTCGAAGGTCAATAAAAGCAACACCAGTTAAAAGACCAGAGTTTATATTTGTGAGCCAATCATCAACAATATCAACAAAACACGTTTCAGTTGAGTGACTAGGACGAAAGCCTGTTTGGTGCACACAATTGTTCAAATTGTCCCATATCTAAACATCCGTGTGAGCACTTGTCAGTGCGGTGACCATGAGTTTAGACCATGAGTTTATGACTCGATCTATCATATGATAATCATTTATAATGAAATAACAAATTATTTCTCGATATAGACACTTCAACATCTGAAAACCGGTACGAGTGAAGAAACAACATTTTAGTGCAAGTGTACCCGTATCGCAATAAATAACAGTGATATCGGTTCTTCGGCAAAAGTATGTTGCGATATCAAAATTGCTCATGAATAATAATATTTTATACGTAATGATATGGCGAAATCGGCAGTGCAGAATGCCTGCCTAAATCTCGATATCTCGGTAGACAAATTTTGCCGAAATATCTGGATTTCGGCAAGCATTATACCGTCATCACGAGATATAGGCAAGCGTTTTATCACAACAAACTCCGATGCCGAAAAGCCGATATGTGACTTCATAGCAATTAGTACTTATTTACAGTAAGTACACGGCGGAAAAGCAATATTTTGTCTAAATCACGTGATTTCGGCAAAAAAATGCCTGCCGAAATCACGATATCTCGGCAGACAAATTTTGCCGAAATCACGTGATTTCGGCATGGGTTTGCCGTCATCACAAAATCTCGGCAAGCGTTTGTCGAAATCACGTGATCTCGGACATCACGGGTATTCGTCGTAACAGGATCCGACCTAAAGCGACTTTGATTGAACATTAGTTGCACCGATTGTGTCTTAATGCTTTTACAAGCTGTCACTGCTTATGTGTCAACATTTACCCCGTATAGGATAATTAGTAAGATGATATTGCTATAATAAATGAGGTTCAAATAAAGTGAAAAAAGTCAAACTCAATAACCCAATGGGCATTCACCTCCTTTTGAGACATAATGCAAAAATGCAAGATATCACTTGCATAAAGACATTTAAATTCTCCCAATTGTGGGTTTTTATGTAGACAGTGATGCTTTATTATATATATCAATGTTCGTTTGTCATTTGACTTTTATAATTCAAGATTCTTATACATAAAGATTATACCGATATTATACAAATAGGAGAATAGCGGAGTGGTAAAAGTTACTTGAAGCGTAACTAGTATGAGAATGTCAAATTTGAAATCTAGCATTTACGAATCTTGTTAACATTTAAGAGTAAAGCTATACAACTTGATTGAAAATTATCGAAATGTTTTCTAGTGAATTATTTTTACAGTATTCGCTTTTGCAAGTGGCATTAGGTAGCTTTAAGTGGGGGCGTCATCTAAGATTATTGTTGTGTTAAAAAACAAATCGTTGAGACCAAAAAAAAAATCTTGTTCTATAAAAATCGAGGGAGTGGTTAAAAGTCCTTGATATCAGCTTTTGTTTTGGTTTTGATGAAACAACTTAATGTTTAGAATTAAAAACAGGAATAGAAAAAGCAACATTTGCTTCTACATACGAATTAATGAATCGATTAAAGTACCGAATATTTAAAAACGTCACTTTCTGAGATGTATATTAACAATTCAGAATATTAAGTTTAATATACGGAGGTATCTTTTAGTTCGACATATTTTGATTACAAACCTGTATGACTTTGAATGCCGAACATTGGCAAATTTTCAAAAGGTTGCACGTGAACGGTTCATCTTGCCTGATTGTGGCCTGTGAAAAGTTTCAACTACCAACCATTGATGGTTGAAATCCTTTATAAAATGTGTGTTTCACGAACCCTATATCAAAGTTTTGTTTAACGTCACCCGGCGTTTAAAGTCACCCAAGCTTACGGTATCTAAGATTGTAAAGTGATGATGAAAAACACACATAACCATACCTAAGTTACACAATTCAAACTCGATGGTTTATTGCATTAATTGAAAAACATTATTGATGTTTACACCAAGTGTTCTCTATTCTAAAGACACTTAATTCGAAACATAATGTATTACTAGGTGTATATTTTGCACAATACATAGTCATATTTACAGATCTCCCATGTCGTGAAAATATTGTATGCATTTCAGCCGGCAGTTTGCTTTTCCACCTCGAGGCAAAATGTGATATCTTGATCAGATAAGCGACATAGATTTTATGGTGATAAATATCATCCCTAGTAAAAATCGAGTACAAAAATAGTACAACATTCCTAAGGTGCACATTTGGAACATCATTTATGTACTGTTTGAGTACATTTATAGTACACAAATTTGTACTATATTTGTACTAAAACTGTACTATAATTGTGTTCCGAATGTGCAGCTAAGGAATGTTGTACTAGAATTGTACTCGATTTTTTCCAGGGATGACTGAGTCCGTTTAAATTGCAAGTATTGTACAAATGTATATTGAGAAATGTTTACTTAGGGACCAAAAAGAAATTGACAATGCTCAGATGTAACAGATTATTCAATGAAATGACAAAGTTGATGCTATAGAACTATACACTTTCGTGTTGAAATACTGGGATTAGGCGGCAGTTTTATTATAACCAGTCACGAAACAATTTTTTTTTTCGATTTCACACCTGTTTTTTTGTTTCCAAAGTCCTCGATGTTTCCTGGTTTTGTTTGTGTGATGTTTTTGAAAAAAAGTTAGCCAATTCCCAGGTGTAATACCTTTAAACGTGTATGTGATTCACAGTGAAGTGTTAAGTACTGACTTGTTCGTGTGTAAAATGTGATTCAATTACCTTAGGATAATACAATTGGTAGAATTAAATTATTAGACCTTGCAAACAGAAGTTGGTACTTTTAACATGTATAATTGCAACTTCAACATGTATTTTGTGTAACAATCCATAAGTTTGAGTCATGTATGTAAGACTTACCTTATCTGTATTTGTTTGTGAAATGGTGATTTTAAGTATTTTGTATAAAGCACTTTACTTTATCAATAAAAATATAGATATAGTAAACACATGCTAAACAAAAATTCTACATTATTGAATAATATGACTTTACATATCTCAGAGTTTGAGCAAAATTACCATCTGTGGAGTGACAGCTCGGTCAACTACTCTTTCTATATGTGCATTGTGACCACTGTGTAAAGTTTGATTTTCTGTAACGATTGTTTATTCTAATACCTGTTTTCGTTTTGTTTTTCTTTTTTTTATGTTTCATGTTGCTGTTTGGCATTCGGACGACTAATTTGCTGATTCTTATACATCAGGTAAGATTCTTAACACAGTTGAATAGCTTTGTTTATAAGACAAACTTGTGATCTGCAGAGAAGCTCATCTGCAAGTGTCAAACCTATTTAAAGTGGGAAGTGCAGATAAACTTTTATTTCAAACCTGCTCCCTAAAGGGCTCTGTCACACAAATGTATTAATAACGTACAATGGTTTGGTCATTGAAATACATAATATCAATGACCAAACCAGTGTATATTATCAGTTCGTTATTTGTACGTTTCGTGGATGTATGAAAGAGCCATAAGCTATAATACAGTCGGCAGTTTTTCGTTTTGAGTTATCTACAGTCATGCAATCTGCTGAGTAAAATATATGGCACGGATTTGATTATAAACTGTTCTGGTGAATATTTATTTAAGTCTTCAAAAATTAATTAATCGGCTACGAACAGCAGTTGTGACTGTAATTTAACCATTTTGTGTAATATTTTACGAATTCTATTCGTAAAAGTGCAACAAATTTGTACCAAATCGGTAAAACGTCATTTCTTAATCCATATTCGGTCGTAAGGACTTCGCAAGTGTAATGGTCAACATTGTTTAGAAATTAATTTGATAAGGAGAAATCCACTGAATGTACTAAATATGCATCTTTTGCTGAAGCCATACATTTTGAGTGGCATATGTTGCGATACATTAATTTTCGCACTTTTCGAGCTCAATTCGCCTTGCGCGAAAATAAATGTACCGCAAAAATGTTATGTATAATTATTTTGCCGCAAGTAAAAAATATCACCAGAGCAAATTATTAAATATTAAATAGAGGCTTCACCTCTCTAAACTGGACCGTCAGCTATTAACATACTATAATTGGCAAGTTATATTCTGCTTTGCGAATCGGTTGTTAAGTTCAAATGCACTGTTTTTTCAAAAATTAAGTAAAGTTCCTTGTTACCATGGTTACTACTGGTCGCACAACCGATCTGTTGGAATTTCCGGCTAGGCGACACCATGTACATACTGGAGAAGACACCCAGTCGCGTGATATATGTCAGAAAAATGTAAAGTAGCCTCTTCAGATCACAAGAAGCTCTTTGGAGACACTCGATACAGGTACTCTTTATGTACTAAGAATAACAGATACTTGACTAAAAGAGACCGTCTCTTCACTGTCATGACGGGTACTTACACTTAAGTTTGATTGATGAACGATACTGTAGAAGGATTCCGAATTCAATTTTGTAACGCGTGCTGCAAAGATAGATATTTGATACACACTAGTCTAATACGTTAGTATGTAAGGACATTTTTCTTTGAATTACTGCTTACAAAATTAGTTAGTTCAACTCAATGAAATGTTATTTCTGAAATGGTTAATACTACACGTATAAATTGTATAACCTCTTGTCATTTCATAAGGGCAATAAGATCAGCTATTCAAATTGAAATGCAATTCTTATCATTATAACTTGTAAACACATTGAGAACAACGTCCATGATGTGTGTGCTCGCATGCTCCTTCGGCATTATATTATAGATTTTAAAACTAAAAACAAAATGCCACTGTTTGTTGTAGAACCCAAAACTATCATAATTGATGTCTGCTGTAATTCTCAAAGTAATGACCCTATTCCGAAAGATTATTAAATTTATGCATGAGTATTAGTTAAGATTGTTTCATTAAACTTGTTAAATATACTGCAGTTTCTAGAATTTAATTCACTGCTAAAGATATTTGACTTTCATCGGACATTCCGTTCAGATTTTATTGCAACTTAAATTGAAGGAAGTCTCGCAAAATTTACTCAAAATACTGTTTCTCCTCTACAAACTTGGTGAGAATCTTTCAATGCCTCCTCTTAATATGCTGCCTTCGCATGACATCGTGTTTTTAAAATGTTTATGTTGAATAAAGGCTAAAATTGTTAATTCTCTTTTCGTCTGTTTTCAGGGATATCAATTATTTATTTTGATATGATGCTTTGAAAGATATGCCACCAAAATCTCCCATAAAAGGCCATGAAAATGTGTTGCAAAATCAGGGTGTTTTTGCCTTACATTAACCCAGCGCGAAAAAACAACAAGAATACATAAAAATTCTTTATACCAATACTCAAATTTTGTAATCGTCACTGCTGAATCAATATAATTGTTTTTCGGAATTTACCTTGAAAAATATTTTGGCTCATCCACAGAAAGTGAAACATTTTTCACTTCAAGCAAATAAATCAATTTTTTTATTTGACCACATTAGCAGGTTTTTTTTTTAGTCATACGTTTGTTACTTGGTATGTGAGAAGTATTTCAAAATCAGAAATTGTGACGCAATCAGGGGGAATGAGTCACTTGTCGGCAACCACATGTTACAAAAGTTAAAATTCAAAAATGTCACAAACATTACAAAACCAAAAAAAAAAATGCCTTAAATGATATACTGACCATAGAATTTCTACCCCTTTTATGAACTATCCGTAAATGTGTAAATCATCTGTGTAAAGCGCAATAACAAATTTGCTAACACGTCAGAGAATTTTTACTTTGAAGTCATTTGGAGCAAACAAATATTTCCGTGCGATGTCCGAAACGATACCGAACGTTACATGAATTTTATTTTGGATTTTGGCATTGAATTAAATTTTTAAACACCTACATGTCTTGACCCTATCCAGTGAGCACCACTATCAACAACAAACTCGTGGGTACAATGTTTGTGCAAGGTTCTGTGACTATGTAAAATTGAAATATTTCAATATTTGGTCACAAACGTTACTTTGGAATCCCCCTTTGCATACAACTATGTATTTCTTTTACATCTCTATTTTTTCCTTCAAATAATCAAGACAAAAATAGATACCCTTGTCTGTAATATAATAAACCTTCTTTAAAACATACGCTATCAATGATTAGCACATGTCTGCATTGTCCATGATGGTTGTCAAAAGTATGCCGTCATGAAGTACATCCTTTCAGTAATTTATTATGTATCAATCCATGTATCGTTTTTATTACATCCTTTGTTGCAGAGATAATGTACTTTCGTACAAAGTATAATGATAGCTACGATAAGCACATACATGCATATTACTTAAATAAAACTCCATCACCAGTGTGTTGTCTTGAAACAGTTAATAATATGATGTATCACGAAATGTATCAATTCCATCATATTGTGCTTTGAACATAAGAGATGATGTCCCGTTGGTAAATGTCAGGTCCCGATTGTCCAAGAGGCTTGTAATTAATCAACGAAACCGCGTGTACTTTTGTATAAATAGTCGTGATGTAGTCAATGATGATTTTTTGTTATTCAATCATAATTATTGTTGTTCATCATCTGTATTTGTTGTTTAGAGAAGAATGTCAAATTCATGTGGTTTTCACAACAGGTGACCGCACTTTGGTGATGTTCCTGTTCATGTATACAGGCGTCTTAAAGTCGATGGATAAAAGTAACATCAATCACATCTATTTATAATAATCTTCCTATTAAATGATAGGTATACTATGTTTCCGGAATATCCGCATTCGTTTTAAAGAGTTTTTCTTTAAACTGATCTCTAACTGATTACAAACATAAAATGAAATGTAAAATTAATACAAGTGTGTATTGTGAGAAAATGTAATACAGTAAGAAGAATGTTTTTTTCTGCCACTAAAAATTCCTTACGCGCAGCGCTAAATGACTTAGTATACCTCTAAATTCGTCTGATGAGCTTTTTAGACTGACACAAATACGACCAAACCACCTTCGGGGGGGGGGGGGGGAGATGGTTAGAGTGTCTTTACAGAGCTCGGAAGTCTTAAGGGGGGGGGGGTGCATCTCATAACTCTATTGTTAGCTATTTCTAAAGCAGGTATTCATTTCAAATTTAGCAATTAGGTAAGTTTACAATATCTAGAAAAAAAAAAACGCATTAAAATCGGATATTCCTACGATTTTCTTTTGAAAAAAAAAATGATTTTTGCCAATATTTTCCGTACAAATACTGATGTTCCACATTTTGATAATTATCACGTCATAGTGACGTCATACATTAACCTTGAGCCCTGAATTGGTATCAATTGAAAGAGGGGATTAAAATCTAGTCTTTGGTACCACAAACATGGTTTAGGGAACCTGCTAAAAACGGAGGGTGTTGCAACAACCCCCCTCCGTATAATATCTGAAAATCGTTCCGAATAGTTTTAAGGGCCTGGTTGAAAGGCACTGGTTTTCACTGAACCGGTTACACCCTAAATAAAGAAAGAATAAATAAATAAATAAATAATAAAAAGGGTTGAATTCAGCAAGACCAATGTAATATAAATTAAATTGTGCAAATGCTGCATATTAGTGACAATTTAAAATATGAATTCCGCATTTGAATGACGGAAAATATTTTAGATACCGAGAAACGAATCTAAACATGTGAAAATAGATTAATGATATTTATATTCAAATGAATGTTTACACCAAGAGATATAACACCAAGATGATGAAAAATTATGACAACAATTATAGTGAATGTTTTTTTTTAACCAAAGTAGTGATGAAGTATGTATTTAGGTCTTTATATAACTTTATGTGTATTTAAAATGGATTACATTTTTAGCAAAGTCAATACACTTTTCATGACATTTAGCTTTTTATGTAAATTAATCGCATTATGATTTTAACATATTAATCACAAAGTCATCTTTAAAAGGAGAGGTAATGTCAAAGAGGAATAAAATTCACATATAAAAATGCATGTATTATAACTTTTCAACAATTAGAATCATGCAATGATACTTCATTTTCATCTTGTTCAATAATATTTGAATATAATTAATATGCTTAAAAATGAGTCATTACGTTCAATCATTAATGCGTGATCTTTTCAGTCGTTGCGATGTTTGCTTTGCATCTTACTCTATAACGTTCTTGATGCATTATTGCAAACATGCCAGAAAGTTTTAAGTCATTTATAAGCTGTTAAGAGTGTTAAGTGCTAATAGAGTTATTTATTGAAAACTAATTTGAACATTAATATACCCTTACATAATCCTTTAGAGATATTCCGAAATGCACTTAAGAATGACAATGTTTTACACTATGAGGTTTATATTTTTTTGGATTGGATGCTTAGCAAGCTGTCATTTTCTGATGAAAAGTATATTTAGTTTAAAGATGGATAAAATGAAACAACCACAATGATTTAGAGTATGATATTTAGTATTTATCGGATTGCCTGCTTTGCGTGTTGTCATTTTTGATAGAAAATCTTTAGTATAGATAGGAATTTAATAAAACAACCAAGCACTATCTGTCTTTCATATTTTACTTTATTTGTTTTATTTCGTTTCAATTCAGTTAATTTTGTTTCAAAATAACCACAACAGATGTAATAGAGATTTTACGTACGTTGGTGGCGAGGCCCGAGGCCATACCACAATATTTGAAACAAAAATCATGCTGTAAAGCTTACCAGACATGTTAGAATAGTTTTCTTTTATTCATCAGCAAGTAACCAATAAAACCCCGAATATTTAAAACTTTGTATTGACAGTATAAGGTAATTTTCAAATCTGAATGCACATTATGACGTCATTATCACATAACAACTTAGCCCATTGGTGCTAAAGTTAAGTTCATAGGGGGTTTAGTTTGAAACAACAATAATATACTTGCAGCAGTTCCCCTTGGGTACACTGCTACCATACTCTATTTTTCTGTCAGGTTTCAATTGCATATTTTGACACTCACGATACATTTTACTGCATGCTGTTTATAATATAAGAAAACTACCATTACAAAGTTTCAAAAAAAAAAATCACTGTATGACAAATATTTGACAATTACTACACTTTTTAACACCTGAAACGTGTTCATACATTTGAATTTGAACTCATCAGTCGTCAGAGTCAGTGTTAAATTTGCATTCAAAATAATAACGTTTGAACAACTGGGATGCCTGAACATCAAAGTCAAATGCTGATGTATTCTCTAATTATCGCCCTGTGTCACTTCTTCCCTGCTTTTCAAACATTTTAGAAAGAATTGTATTTAATAGATGCGTAGATTATATTACTGATCACGGAATCCTTAATGATAAACAATTTGGCTTTCGCCCCAAACGTTTAACAAATATGGCCATTGAATTACTTGTTGATACCATAAATACAGCTGTTGAAAAGGATAAAACCAAAATTGGAATTTCCTAGATTTATCAAAAGCGTTTGATACAATCGATCATGATATACTTTTATACAAATTAGAACATTACGGATTCCCTGGAATAGTACTGGAATAGTTTAAAAGCTACTTGAGTAACAGAAAGCAATTTATTTCTTATAATGATTATAATTCAGACGTTCAAGACATTGTATGCGGTGTTCCACAGGGTTCCATATTGGGCCCTATCTATTTATCTTATATGTAAACGATATTACGAGCACATCAAATATACTTGACTTCATACTTTGTTTTTCTAACGACACTACTATCCTATACTCAAGCAAAGACATACATGTATATAACAAAATCAATTAAATCAACAAAGAACTTGAGGAACTCAGTAATTGGTTTAAAGCAAATAAATTATCCGTAAATGCCAGTAAAACTAACTACATGATTTTGGGTACACCGCACATGACATCAGCAAAGACACACAATGACTTGAACGTGCTGTTTGTTAACACCATTCTTGAGAGAGTAAAATCTACTAAGTTTCTTATAGTTCTTTTCGATGAATGTCTTACATGGAAAGCCCACATTGACTGCATTTCCAAAACTGTATCTAGAAATATAGGTGTCATTAACAAATTGAAACATTTTGTCCCAGCCAAAGTATTACATACTTTATACTGTACTCTGGTCTTACCTTATCTAAATTATAGCATCACCATATGGGGTAACACATGCAAATAGTATTTGGATAAATTAGTCAAAATTCAAAAATGGGCTATTAGAACAATTACTAACAGTCATTACAGAGCTCATACTGCACCATTATTTGCTCAACTCAATCTACTCACTGTAAAAGATCTACATGCGTTGAATCTTGGAACATTTATGTATGGATGTTCTATAAATTACTTACCAGTTCCTTTTCAAAACTTTTTCTCAAAACGATCTGAAGTTCACGGCTATCAAACACGGTATGCAAATAATTTGAATGTTACAAGCAATAAAAAATGTTTTTTCTGATTGTAGCACTCGTTCATCTGGCCCAATCCTTTGGAATTCACTTCCCAAATCACAAAAGGAATCAAAATTCTTGAAACATTTCCGTAAACAACTGAAACAAACCCTTATCGAAAAAATACGAATGAAATGAAATTTCAAATTTATCTTAGACCCGACATCCTTTGTCCCTTTTGTCTTGTCTTGTGTTGATCAAATATTATTATATTCTTTGAATTTATTTTTTTGTTTGATTATATAAGGGATAGGCTACTATCTGGCCTTACTGGCCTTCTGGTCTATTCCTCCATATAGGGTTATTTTATGTGTGTATTTAAACGTTATTTTGTTGTTTTTTATTGTATTGTTTTTTATGGATAATAAATAAATATGAATATGAATAAATAAACATCTGCGTGAACAAGAGCGTCAGGCATGTTTTCATATGTTTAGTTTTTAACATGTATGTTCAAAATTGACATTTATGAACACTTATTTCAAAACTAGTGTTCAAAAATGTAAAAGTATTCATTTATTCTTTGACAAGTTGAACACGTGTCTGGTGTTTAAAAAGTGTAACTGTTTTGACGTGTTACGTGTTCTCTGTTATTTCCAGTGTAGTAGTTTTACACACACACACACACACACACACACCCACCCCCACAAAAGCCTGGTTTGACAAGTACGTATTTGCTCAACACACTTACATTATTTTCAATACCTTTATCACATTGGTCTTTATTGGAATATGAAATAACATGTAATTATATATTTTCAACTTTTATTATTTAGACACATTTCAATTTTGATGCAAGAAAATCGAAAAATTGTCATCATGTTAATAGTTATCTCTGTTAAAAATATAAATTTGTAGAGTCTAGCAAATTTTGACAAGATAATATGTACTGGAGTAGAGTTGGCCAATTGGCTGCAAACGTAAATGTAACATTTGGTCAGCCAATTGGCTGACAGTGCCGCAGTCAGCCAATTGGCTGACTGATAAGTTTAAATTTTGGTGAGCCAATTGGCTGACTGTGACACGGTTAGCCAATTGGCTGACCATATGATATTTTTGATCGATAATTCAACTTTTTGATAGTATAAAATGTTTATTTGGTTATTAAATTGGTATTATTGACTTCATAAAATTTTAATTCGGTTGTTAATGTTTATGTTTTCTTACACCAAAAACGAAAATTATCAAAATAATTAAAATTGAAAATATATAATTAAGTGTTAAATACATTATTGCTCAGATTGTTTTCAGTTTGTAATTATATTAAGGAAGTAGGATCCCTTCCTATAGTCAATAAAGAAGACGCTCCTGTACCTACATAATTATGTTATGCAAAAGATCCTGAACTTTCATTGGTACATCGAGGTGAATGGTCACACATTAAATTCTATCAAATTCTATCAATTTTATTCACAATATCATACAGAAAAATATCATAAAAACACATAAAACGAGACATGATATTGTGGGAATGGTCAAAAGGCCAAAAAGGCCCAAAGGGACCATCCCCTGTAGGACACTGTTTCAACCACACAAAATAAAAGCAAATGGGGACAAAACGCATACAAAAACCAAACAAAGCACAGGGTTAGGCATGCCAAAAGCATGCCAAAAATAAGTATACTCTATAAACCTTGAAGTATGCAACAAACAATCAGATCCACAGTACATTCATTGTATTCTTCGACATTGTGAACTGGTGGTTTGTATTATGTAAGAGACTACGATGATTGATTCGGATTGATTAAGACCAAATTACTAATAATATAGCGTATTAATATTTTCACGGTACATGGATCGTTCATGATTTTTTTTTGCTAACTTTGTTGCTATCACATGGACAAACCTTAAAAATAAGTTTATTTGAATATTCAGTAAGATTAGTTTCTTTTTTCATTTATTTTGCTTCCTCGTATATAGTCAAATTGTTTTTTGTGCGTTAATCTGTTTTTTTATTTATAGAGTATAAGTCTATCTAGGCTGTGAACTGACATCATTCGAGTGTCAAATGTTTTGTTATCTTATTTTGACTTTAACCTTAAAAATATTTAAATACAATGCAATTTCTTGAAATAGTAAAAAACAAAACTAAGTTTACTCAGTTACTTATAGTGACAGAAAAGTTTACACTCAATAACTTTACACAAAATGCTAGATATAAAAATGGTAATATTATGGAATATTGCTGTAGTAGTTAAGGATTACGAGCGTTCCTTAGCGGTTGATGCACTTGGTATTTAAGTAACTGAAGTACAAATAATATACTTGTATATAAAGCAAGGCCTTCTCTAACAGTTCTAAAATGTCAAACAAATCTCCTCATGATAAAGAGCTTCCGGCAAATCTCTCTGCTTCCGCTAGGTGTTCTGTGAAAGAGGAATCTTCAATTTCAGTAAACATTCGTGTAATCCTATGTGTCCTCAGCCTGTGTTTTGCCTTAGGGCGATATTGCAATAGTTTTGATATGAAATCAAATAGGACGGTTTAAATTGTTGATCTCATTAATGGAATTACTGGGATGCTTGTTAGTACGGCGAGGGTGTAAAGAATACATATGAATATGTAATGTGCTTATTTGATTGGTGAAATATTATAAATCAGATTATAAGCTATGCACTTAGATAAACAACTACAAAAAAGTTCTATTCATTTGTAATATCATCAATGTATGTTTATATTTCAAGAAAGGTTTTCCCATGATCCAAATAGTACTAATTAAAACGATATATGTAGGTCAAGAGTTATTTAAGGTTGCTGTTTAAAAATAAAATACTTGTTTATATGGTTAAATGGTCCACTTTGCTTTCATTACGTTGAACCTGATTTTACCTAATACAATCATTATTTTACATAGACAAAACAACGTTTCAGAGTTTGTTGACATTTTCATATTTCGGAGCTCAAAAGAACTCCCAAGAGAGTCGGGGGTGAGGGTAGACACTGTAATTAAGACCTGTTTATTATTTTTGCTTTTTGAACAGCTGATTGGAATGGCATCTATTATAATGCGCAAGAGAAAAGAGAAGAGGCACCATAGATGCAATCACCAGCGTAGCAACAATGGAGGCTCAACGTTACAATTAAGATACACTAGTATTTAAAGCATCTCAAATTTAAATCTCCAAAAAACAATAAGCAATTTGCCACACTTTGGCAATTTGAGATACTTTTGAATACTAGTGATAATATTGATATCAAATTGTATGTCTGTATTTTCGTACCATCTCATAACATATAAAATTGTCATCATTCATACTGAACCGTCTTTCAGTTTCCTGGTTGTTTATTCTCTTCAGCATCTTCTGAATATTTTGAAATATGATACTCCATGGGGAATTGTTCTCATACATTTGTTAATGGGATTATCCACTAAACAAATACAACTAATTGGTCAGATATCTGATAAAGACGGTCATTGTAAAGCGATACTCCCTTGATGAATTATCGTTAAAACACGGATGGAGCGTCTTGTTTTACTCCGTACATAGCTCACCCTGAAAGGGGGAGTGCTGCAGATGCCATAAATTTTGTTGAAATTGATCAAATTTCACAACAGAAAATCTGCTTAAAAATTCGTATTATTTTTTCTATGTTTTACTGTCTATTTTCACCAGTTTATAAAGTGTTAAATCAATATTTTACAAACTGCGAAAATACGCCCCTCTCTGATATACCCTAGCTTACAACATTATGAGAAACTAGGGTAAATTGTCTTAAATTGATCTTATACAGTACCTACATTTATCTATAGAATCGTTTGAAAATACTTAGAAGAATATAGCTAGTAACACTATCTTCAAACAATATATCCACTGAGACTACTTAATGTCATTCTAACTTAACAACTCTTGGAATCTATTTATAGTAAACATTTAAACACTATAAGCATCAAAATCGTACTTATTATTGGTGTTGCTGACATTCTCAACGCCCAATACTTCATATTGTCTGTCAACCTGTTTTATATTTTGACACACGGATCATATAATTACTTTACTTATATATTTTTAGAAATGAAACACAATTGTTCATTTTTTAAGTTTCAATGTAGAATGTTGTTAAAAATTAAATGTGAAAAATAAAAATAAATCGAATGACTATTGGAGTTCGATATAAACGTGAAGGTTGCAAAATTAAAATCTACTGAAGAAATGTGTCGCCTGTAAAGCAATATAATGATCTTTTATATAAGGATTTCATTTATTTTAATGCTTATAAATTAAATAAATAAGATGCATAGTTAAATATAGATTTTCCTCAAAATAGAAACCGTTATTGCAAATAAATACAAACTGAAAAAAAGTAATCAAATTTATTATTGGTAAATCAATTTACAAAGTCATAGTTACAATCAAAAATTGATGTAAAATTAGATTAAATATAACACTTGCTTCCTAATAATGAAACTTGGTATCTTTAGGAATAATGGTTAAGGTAGTTGTTTTCATTTGTATAAAATAGGTTGCATCTTTAAATAAACTACTGACACAAACCAGTTTGTTCATTTTTATCCTGTTTCTATTTACAAAACTTACTCAATAAGATGGGGTTGAGTCAGCATTGAGATACTCTTCGATAGCCCTTTTCACACTTCCGAAGGGTTTACCAACATTAATACGTTTCATAAAATGGTAACGCCTTTGATGTATATTTTTGGAAATACGTTTTTTTTTTCTGATGATTATGATAACCAAAGTAGACCTCTGATTGAATACAAACGAGTTCGTTCATGATAGTGCTCATTCGTTTTAAAAAATGTTTAGATCCGATTTTTTGATGACTTTAAAAGGTGTTTAGTTTTAAAGCATTTTTATCATATTTCTATTTAATGGTGTAAACACACCTACATTATTCTGAAAAAGTATACTTTATAACCTGAAAATCAAACAGTTACAAAGCAACAAAGAGCTCTACACCCTGCCCCCCCCCCCTCCCATAAAATCAAGAAAAGTATAAATATATAGCACACTGTAAATGTAACTATGCAAAATGTAACACTTTTATTGGTTAACTTTTCAAAAATATGCCCCAAAATATCGCCCCTGATCGCAGCCTCAAATCAAAAAGTATAGTTACGCCACTGACTTTATCTTAAGAATAAACTTTTTTCTACACCATATTTGAAAAAAACAAAAATCATTAAAAATATATATAGTAAAGAGAAGATGATTAACATACGAAACATATTGCTTACAATTCTGCAAATAGCATTTGAATCATTCTAGCTCAATACAACGGAACCCATAGTGATTAAGTTTCCGAAGAAGTATTTCATGCTAAATAGTATCAACAGCTTTTGACAAATCTAGAAAAAAAACCACAATTGTGCTCTCATTATTTTCAACAGCATTGTAAATTTCTCAACAAGTTGAGGCCAGTACAGGCCTATGGTGAAAGTCTGGTTACGCCACTGACTTTATCTTAAAAAATAAACTTGTTTCTACACCATATTTGAAAAACAAAAATCATTTAAAAAGTGTTTATGAAAAATGCCAATAGATGAAATTTCGTGACCCCACCCCCTTATTCGAACATCGAAAGTTACGTAACCCCCTATTTCGCTGATAAATTTTACTTGACCCCACCCCTTGTAAAAGAGCATGTACCCCCGAATCATGCAATTCAGAAAGCCATATGTATTTTTGGGGCAAGAGATTCACACTGCAGCAATCAAATCAAAATGGCTACGACTACTGATTTCCCTTTTTAATTCCTTGCTTTCAACAGATTTAATGCACCTTCTTCAGCTGAGAAGACATTGATTTTTTGCGGCACCAGCATTTAAATGTAGAACAAAACTTAGAATTTTACCTTAAAATGCCAAAATCAGGCTTATATTGGTCAAACATCAGGCAAGAGATAAAGTTTGTAAACGCAAGTTTTATATGACACCCCCTCCTACTTAGCACAAACAAT
>JXSR01S040014.1:28160-41267 GCA_000969725.1 Ophiothrix spiculata | reverse complement strand
ACATAGGCTTTTTCCTGTGTAACAACCAGTCGAATTGCAAGTTTCAAGACGGAGTTATTGAAATGGGATTGCTCCTTCAACAGAAGTATTTTGTTATATATCTAACTAGCTGCGAGCAATTTAATTTTTCGATCTGGCGATCAATATTTGAAAACTTGGTCGCGATATGTTCTTTCTTGACGTGACCTGTCGGATTGTTCGGACTTCGAACCCCTATAAACACAAGGGGATAATGCAAATAAAAAATGGAGATATGGATGAAAATGTTTAGAGTTTTTTCAATAAAACATGCCTTTTTGACTGTTAGGAATCAAAATAAAAATCTTCATCTTATTACATTTTAAACAAAATTGCCAATTTTCAGCTTTTAAAATTATGAGGTCACATCTACTTACGCGCAGCTTGTTTTACCAACTTTTATGTGAATTGACTGATACAAACTTAAAGTTTACGTATCAGAGATCACATTCATGAAATTTGAACAATGGATCTTTCCTGTAAAACTTGTTAAATCAGTTAACAAAACTAGGGAATATTCAGTACAATTAGACGTATGAAAAGGGCAAGATGTCGGTCATCACATTATCCCGATAATACAGTGAACATCGTAAACGAAAAATCACACCTTTCGGAGGTCTGGGGCTGGGGCTATATCTAGGCAAATCTGACGTCATTTGCTATACCATGCACGTGCAGTAGCTCCGAGCTAGACTGGTAATGTGCATACACTGTTCACATTATTTTCAGGGTATAGGGAAATGATTTTATCTTGGATTATCTAAAAAAATAGTTCATTGAAGAAATATCAATCTAATACGATGAAAAAAACAACACTTTGTTTTCAAATGAAAAAAAATAAAAAAAGGAGGCACTGACGGGATTCGAAACTGGGACCTCTCGGACCAAAAGCGAGAAGCTTAGCCCCTAGGCTATGAGACCACGGTGACATGAAGAGGATGTTTAACTATATGTGCCGCTTTATTGATCACTTTCGGGGTTATAAGATGTTTTGCGTAAAAATTTCAATGTTTTATTTGATCTCATTGGACCAAGCGTAACATGCTCTTACGCGAGGTGTGTTTTACCCAAAATTACCGAATTTTTTTTAGTATACCTGTCAAAGAAGTGTTGTCGCTCTCTGTTGACCGAGTGGCTAAAATATATTTAGTCCAGAACCGTAGATTTTAGGTAAAACGCAAAGACCTGATTTGACCGCACTCAAGGAAAAAAAACAACTCGCAAAATCACACGAAAAGACACATACGAGTATATATATTTTTTTCAAAATGATTTCATAACATTTATGCTTCTAAGTGCAAGTGTGGTTTGAGATTCTCTGCTACTTTGACGAGTTTACAAGCTTTTTGAACTAGGGCATCCGAACTCACGACTATTCATACGCATGTCAAAAACGGTCTTTCCTGTAATTTTTCAAGAATAATAATAATAAAAAATAAAATAAGCGATATTTAAAGCATAAAGATGTACCCAAATAGGCGTGAAAATGGATGCGCACTACCATCCATCCCAAACAACAATTCAAATTACCCGCTGTCATTTATATGGATTGCAGAAGCTAATAGGCCGAATTCATAAAAGTAGCAATTGCTGGCAAGAAAAAGACATTAAGAAAAAGCAATAGCTAGACTAGAAAAAGATTTAGCCTTAGCAATTGCTTAAAAACATATTCACGACCTTCAGCTTGGACTAATACCTTCTGGGATCGACCCAGACAAGAAAAAGCTACCAAACAAACAATAATCAGGCTAGCTTTTGCTTACATGAAGTTTACCGCGTGATAGTTTTCAGACACAAATGTTACAGCAAGTCACTCCTCATTTTCGGTATCAACTTGTCGTAGTTTTCAACAAATAGCATGATTTATAGTATACTTCAATGTTTTTTCTTACGCAGCACAAATATAACAGAAACCATGAATGTATACCAGTGCTAAGCTCCTCGTATAGGATCTTAGTAAAATGCAAGTAATTGCTACATGTTGTAAGCAAAAGGTCAGCTTTTTGAATACAAATGTAAGCAATTACTAACCAGACGAGCAATTGCTTGGAAGGGATTAGAAATAGCTTTTGCGGCCTTGAGAGAGCTTTTTCTTGCAAGTCAATGCTAGCTTTTAAGAATAGAAATTCAAGAAAAGGCTATAGAAATAGCAATTGCTTCTTTTATGAATTCGGCCTATTGTCACGGCTTATTAGTTTTACAGGCAAAACTGTGTTTGTGCTAAAATTTCGGTACAGATTGACTTCCTGTTGGAAACCCTAAATCCACGTATTGGATTCTTCGAATGCACAAATCCACCGGCGAACCGTAATAACAAACACGTACAGGTCGTTGTACTAAATTAGTAGCCAACCAAATAATTTTTACGTTTGAAATAAGTGTTTTTGGTAACCAAACATGAACTAATTGTGGATGAATATGACGGATAATTAAATATGATACGCAATTCATTATGGTCTAATTAATGGTTAAGTAAAAGATGGATAACTACAGACGTCTTTTAATAATTATATACATCGGTTTTACGTTTTTTCCTTTCGTCTGTTATACACATTGGATTTATTTTTCCTAGAACTAAATCATGTAAGTCTAGTCACTCTAGTGGTTTCATTTACAAATGCTTTCCCGAAGTCTGTTGTAGGAAACAAGCTGCGATATCTAACCGTTTTACACAAATTGTATTTTGATATTTCCGACGTGCTAATAACATACCTGTTGCAAGTATCTTATCTAAAAACTTTAATAATCAAAATCTTAAGGTGTAAGCTCCTATTTCAATATTAGTGTGATCTTTTTACTTATAAGTAATGGACGTTTGGTCTGAAATTTTAGTTAGGTTTAATTTACCCTTAAGTTGTCTTTTGTTTACGTTTCAGAGACAAAAGAAAGTATACGACTCTGGGGATGATGCTGTTATGTAAATCATAAGGAATAGAAAAGATGTATACCAATTAATCTTGCGTTTTATGCAATATCTTAAAAGCTGTAAAAGAATTAAGGGCTGAATTTGTCAAATTTATAATTTGAAAAATTATGGGCTTTAATTTCATACCCCAAAAAGTATTACTTAAAATATTGCTGTAATATTTCATTATAAAGTACTAATTTAATCTTTGCATTTGTGTTAATAATATATTGAAATAACCTTTTCACAATGAACTTGATGCAAAGTTAATGATTAGACTTTCTAAAAATCTTTATTTAGTAAAATTAATGGCCTTACAGATGTGCGTATTAACAACATATTAACCGATGCATACAAATCAGGAATTCATTGATGCACTTGACGATTTCACGTAAATGACTTAGGGTATAAAGAAAGTCGGAACTCACACTTTTGCAACATTGGGCTCGTGTTGAAGAGAGCTGTACTGCTGCCCATTACTATATTTTGTGTAATCTTAAAACATTACAAACTGTTTTACAAGTATTTACTGTTATATCCGATTTTATAATATGGAGTATTATTTTGAGGGCGACAAATTAATTTAACGGTCGTAATTCGAAAGCGGTGACAAATTTTGATTTTTGGGGTGAAATTAATGGTAATTGATTATAGACGCAGTTTCGCAAACAGATGTTGTTAGAAGCTCGTACAAACTTAACAAATACTCATACGCACGAAATGCATGTATTTTAACCATTATTATGTTCTGAGCTGTCCGATTTCCAAAAAAAATCGGTCAGGGATATCGGACAGAATACAAAATATCAGATTTTGAACATAATAATGATAAAATTGAATGGATTTTTTCGCATGATACTCAAAGATATTGGTCTCGCTATGAGTTTTAGAAATATCGAGCTCGACGCTGGGCGTGTCGCACGATATTTCGTAAAACTCATAGCTCGACCAATATCTTTTTGTATCATGCTCAATCCATCCAATTTTATATCAAAGTCTACATTACCACATGATCGATATTTTTATCTGATAATGTTGACTTTTCCAGCAGCATCATACTTTTCAAACACATTTGAGAACTTTTAAAGATACGTGTGGTCTGGTATGGGCAAAGGAAAAACGTTCAACTTTTTAAAAATTGAAATAATAATTTGTCCAGGTACCCCTGATGAATTTTCATAGATTCACCAGTGTACTACCTTAATTCATAATTGACATCGAAAGGCGAAACATTCTTTAGTATTAAATACACCCTTTATACGACCACTGTACTTTCAGAGTTAAAGCTCTACCAGGTGCCCTTCTTAATTACGCTTCGATGAATGTATTTTATTTCCTTCGTCGGAATCGGCACAGACGCAGATGACCGGAGAATTAAAGAAATGGTCATATCTGACCACATTCAACTTGACATTTCTTTAATTCTCTGGTCATCTGTGTCTGTGCCGATTCCGGGATTTCGCCACCCGTCCCCCTACATCCAACCTTAAGTTGGTTAATTTGCATAAAACAAAATGGCTGCCAAAAAAGGGGTGAAATTTCGCAAATGGTCAAATGTTGTTCAAAACCACACCAACATGTTCCTGTCATCACATGGAAGCATAAAAAAGTAAACTTTTACTAATATGCCTGAAAACATGGTTCTGGAGTTGTAGCCAAAAAAGTGAAAGGTCATATCAGAGGTCAGTTTGTGTCGTCTGGGAGTCAAAAATTTCAAAATGTCCGATTTTGTTCATTATTATGCTTTGAAGGATCCATGTGTGGAAAAACTTGGATCCTGAGCATAATAATGATAAAATTGAATATTTTTACAACTCATAGTTCGACCAATAAATGTGGGCTCAATCTATCCAATTTTATAACAAACTGGTCTCAAACTGTGCTTTTGGCAAAAGTGTCTACACAAAGTAATAGTGTACAGTGTGTCAGGTCAATTGTTGCCATGGCAAGAGGCAAAATAAAGCAAATTTTTACCATTGCATTAGTTCTTGTTTCCAATTTTTTCCTTGACCTGTAACCATAGCATCAACTTATCTGATGCACTGCAAACTATTTCTTTGTGTAGACAGTTTTGCTAGAGGAATAGTTTGAGACCATTGTAAAGAAAATGGGACACTTTTAAAATTTTGGACTGCCATAGGGCGAAATCTGTGACCACTGATATAACCTATAACTCCAGAACCGTATTTCAGACATAGGTAAAAGTATACTTTTCTGCTTCATTATGATGAGAGGAAAATGTTGGTGTGGTTTTGAACAAGATGTGATAAATTTTGTAATTTCAACCCCTGTTTTGGCAGCCAAATTAGTAAAACAACACAGTATTGGTTCTGCTAATCACATCACCACTACCATAGGTTGAAACCTCGTCCTCCGAGGGAGGGGTGGTTGTTGCAACCTCCCTAAAGTTTCTTCCCGCTACATAAAAACGAAAAAATCAACCAACCCCAGGTATTTGGATAATCTCTTTAACATCCTTTGCGGTCATTTTGATGAAAACAATTAGGGGTTAGGGTAGGCCGTCAAAGTTGTGGTGTAGGGGGTGGCGAAATCCCGGAAATGTTGCCATTAAAAAAAAGGTATCAAACTATACGTTTTTATTTATTGTTTTCATTTATTTTTATGCGCCGCTTGTTTTACCGAAACGTTAAATCAAATATTGTCCCACTTATTCACGCAATTGTTAACCCTGCACATAGCTATGCGATTGAATTTTGCTGCGCAAGAGAGCATATTGATTCTAGCGCAACTCGATATTGCATTCAAGCATACTAGGATGTCACATTAAATCCATGTTGGTGAATTGTGGCTTGCGTAATACATGAGAGTGATGTGCGCTCATAGATATGTTGGTCAAACACATTTTTTGTCTAGAACTTTTTTTAAAGGTGTGTGTAGGTTGCGTGGGTGTTTGTTCGTTTGCTTTGTGGTCCAATACTACATCATAAACGACATTGTGACATCAAGAAACGTTAAATATTGGGACTGCATTAATGAACATCATAATTTGCAAAGCAATATACTTCACGTCTAAACTTATATATCCTAGCGAACGTCCACGGTTAATAATATTGCTTCATTAAACTTTGAAAATGTTTTTGGAATTATATTTGTTCAAACCAACATCAAAACTAAATTTAAATGAGTTGGTTACATAAAGCAGCGTCCTGTATAGATATATGAGGTTGACCTAATGCTTTGACCATCGCAATTTAATTAAAAAAAATATGCAATAAATATGCTCACAGTTTTTATGATAACCCTCAGGCGTAATTCAATGCGTTTCGGCATGATTCCAAATTAACTTTGTTTTTGTCATTCTTTATGTTATGCATTTTTCCATCAGAGATTTATGATATTACCATAATTTAAGAAACATCTTTATAATATATGATTTTGCAATTGTGGCAAGATGGAGTCAAAGCACGTAACATTAGCTTGAAACTTTAATAAAACTGAAATATGTAGAAAGTTGAGGTCATTTTGTGATCGTGTACACGGCAAATGATAGAAAACACGTAACAAGTTTTCAAAACTGTTACACTTCTTTAACACCAGACATGTGTTCAACTCGTCAATAAATATGAAAATTATAATATTGTCAATAAGGGAACACATAACATTTTTGAACACTAATTTCGAAAGACTACATGTGTATGTGCTCTTTTAAAATTAGTGTTCAAAAATGTCAATTTTGAAAATAAGTGTTAAAAACTTAACACATGATAATATGCCTGACGCTGGTGTTCAGGCATCCAAGGTGTTCACAAGTTGCTATTTCGAATGCGTACGTTAAAAATTGAACACTGACTCTGGGGTCAAATGTGTTCAAATTCAAATGTTTGTGTCAGAAATGTCAAATATGTGTAATACTACAAATCTATAGGACACATATTAATTAGCAATGTTTATTTTTTGTATCGCGAGTGTCAAAATATGCCGTTGAAAACTAACAGAACACTTGCGTCTGGTGTTCGAAATTTGCAGTGTAACACTGGTGCATCACAACCGATCTATGAAGGTTGCAAACTTCATTTTTTATAGAAACACAATACACTTGATTTTTGAAAACACATGCAAAGTTAAATTTTCTTTAAAAGCCAATATTAAAAATATACCATTATTAAACAAATGTATGGTTACCAAGCTTTCTTACGTTCTCATTGATCCATCTTAAATTGTGTTTACTGATATTGAGTTTCGCAGTTAAAATTTCAACAAAACAATCCTTAAAAATATATCATAAATTATAATGAAATTCAATATCATGAAAGTGTAGGATACACACTTGTAAGTCAAGATATAGCTGAGAAAAAAAATCAAAATACATACTACTTTAGTTCTTCAAATGACTATGACTGTTTTCCAATCGACAGCTCATCTTCATTTGTCTCGTATGTAGTTATAATTGCCTGATTTATAGCGACATCTATTCTTGTATCCTTGTATACGACATCAGTTATCATGCGTGCAATATTATTATTTTGTAGAAGCAAACTGTTTACATGTGTCATTTTCGAATATTTATTAGCACATGAAATGTGATTCGCAATGTGTTGCATTTTACAATTGGAAATGTTGTCACATTTCATTTTAAAAACGTGTTTCTTTTCCATTTTGTCCCCACACTGATTGTAATTGAAATATGAAATATAAATTGTTTAAAGTATATGTATGTGTTTGTTTATTGTGTGAATTCTTTAAATCTGAAATAATAAACAAGTTTAATCACTACGGCAATGTCTGCATGTTTTTACAGACACAGTAATAGCTTAAAAAAATGTATTCTTTCCAAAATCACATAGCTATAAGAAAGGGAGTCAGTGACTTCCATCAGTCTTATGTACACAGAAAAAAATAAGTGAGTCAAAGTTGTTAAATGGAGTCAATGTGTCTCTGTAGTGACTCACTTTGGCTGAAGTGAGTCACTACGGAGACAAATTGGCTCACTTTAACAAGTTTGACTCACTTATTATTTTCTGTGTACAACAGAAGATTCCATTTTAATATATTTTACACAAATCTGATTTTTTTTTCACTCTCTGGAATTAAGACGTTTGTTTTGAGCACTTAGAAACCAGACTGCTTGTACAAATAGTAATCTGAAACGCAGTTGTTGCTCATTTAATAGGAGATAATAAATTGAAGATAAAAAGTTGTTTATACTAAGAAGAACAAGGATGCAAAATGAGCTAGCTACCAATCAATTAGATCTAAGGTAATCTCTCTGATCAAGATTGAATTTTCTCAATAAATCATCATGCATATGTCTGTCAACCATGCAATTGGTAAACGATTCAATATATCTTGATTAAATTGTCTTCACGTACATATATATAACAACTTGGGTATCTTAATACTAGGAATCGTGTCAGAGAGCTAAAGTAAGGCGCGCACCATTAGATTTCCAAGGGGGAGCAGGAAGTTGGGTTCGGGGTGAAATTTTTTTTTCGCGTCCCGTTCGGGGACGAAATTGTTTTCTTGGATATTACTGTTTTTTCCCCTATTCCATGTTCAGGGGTGATTTTTTTTTTCTTCTGCCTATGGAAGGGGATTTTTTTTTTTACTAAAAACTTCCTGCTCTACCCACCCCCATGCAAATCTAATGGTGCGTCCCTAAGGAAACAAGATAAGATATGCTATTTTATACACTGATATCTTTTATGAAATCATTGGATTTTGATTTTTGTGGGCCTACTTGACTTTTCAAATAGTAATTTTTCTATATAAATAGGGGATTGCCGACGGATTCTGTTACACGTTTATGATGTTTTTAATCGTAACACATTAATGATGCCTTTGAAGCATGGTGCTTTTTCAATTTTTATCAAGATTTTAATTATTGAGATTAATATGATCGGTGAGGTATCGCGAATTTATCGTTTCGAGCTAATACTTGTATATCCAAGTCAAACTTATGCAAACCATTAAACATCTTACCACTATTTACCAGTACAGGTGTAGCAGGAATGTAAGTCCCCGTTCTTATTGTCCGGGTTGTACAGTAAACTAACGACTCTCACGCAACATTAGTTTCACACTTTACTCCGTTTAATATGGTCTATGGAAGGCGGATTACCATTTCAGGGGGACTAAGTTTCCTTTCACACCGGTATTTTTGTTTCCATACACTCTTAAAATGATCTTACTCTTTTTGAGTAAAAAATTACACAACGGTCACAGCTCATTTTGTTGATAGAACTCCTACTCAACGTTGGGAACTATTTGCTCAACTTTTGGTAAGATATACTCGACATTGAGTAATATTGAGTCAACCGAGTAAGATTTTACTCAATGTTGAGTAAGATTTTACTCAGCAATGAGCCGTGACTTTTTTACTAAACAAAGAGCAAAATAATTTTAAGAGTAAACTGTATGTATCTTGCAATGTATGGTCATAGATTAAGGTTGTGTTTATGACATACACCTTAAACCACATATTAAATAATCTTTTCAAAGTCGTTTCATTGAAATTTAACGAGTATATAGCTCCTTTTGAACCAAAAAAAACCCATATTGAATAACTATAGTGTTTAAAAGACTTAGATTTGTTAATTTCTGAAAAGGTGAACCACCAATAACACATTAACAATCTGTAAAACTTTAAATTCTCTCCATTTTAAATTCAATTTCCCAAAACCGTCGTCAAGAATCATAAACCATAACACTTGTTTCGGTCACGGAAAGCATTTGTCTTACCCCAGTTCTCAAACTCAGCCTTTTAAATTATATATAATATTTTATGTAAAAGCGTGATACCACTAAAATGGTGAAGGGTAAATAATTCATGGCGAATTTGGTAACAAAGAAGTACGTGTCTTCACATAAACTAGGGGAATTTGTCTTATCACAGACCATGTGAAATTAATAGAACAAGACATTTAGTTATAACAAGTACTGGTTGTGGACAATATGTATAAAATATAGAAACACCAAAACTGTAGTGTAGTTTGAACTAAACAATATAGTGATTATAAAACAAGCTTTCTATCAAATCAAATATCTATCTTTGTTAATTTCTCAAAAATTAATAATGCTGTGATATTAGAATTTTACAAACATCTAGCAGAGGGATGTATCATAAGTCATGCTAAGTTTAAATTCTCCAACTGCTATACTTTTTGCAAACGGTCATGTTTCTACATGTAACCATTTTTTAGGACACTGGTACATAAATGAAGTCAAACAAAAAATGTTAAAAAAGTTCAAGATAAAAAGAAAAAAACATTGCATAAGTTTACACAATTTGATGCATTCTACAAAAGGATGATGTAATCTATAATTAACAATTAAGTGGTCAAGGTGTGGGGATGGGGTCCATATGGACCCAACATTTGGCTTTTGCGTTAGCGCAAAAACGCGAAGTAATTTTTCATCGCCCCTCTATGTATTTGTCTAACTTTACCATACCCTTCACTTGGTGTCAAAAAAATTCAAATCCACCCACCCCTTCCCATGCTTATTAGCATAAATAAGCATTTTCGAGGGCGCCCTTCAAATTTATTTTTCCCATAAAATCGTAACCGAACAGCCTTTTTCAAATTTTATTTCAGGAATGTATTTGTACTTACATACTGCAAATATGAGCCAAATTTAATTGAAAAAATCTATTGGGAAGTGAGTTTTCAATTTTTTGGCGGGAAAATGTTGACGCGACACAGAAAAATTAGTTTAGAAACGGATTGTTCGATTTTCAATTTTTTTCTTTGTTATAGTTCTTTTGAGGTACTCTACCAGTGACCAGATATTCAAAAAAGAAAAAGAAAGCGTTCTTTCGGGATTGGGTCCATATGGACCCCCCCTCCCCCCTTTGACCACTAAGGGACGCACCATTTGATTTTCAGGGGGGGGCATGGAAGTTGGGGTCGAGTCAAGTTTTTTTTTTTAGCCGCCGAAGGCGGCAAAGTTTTTTTTATTACATTTTTTATATTTTTCTTTAATTTGAAGTAGTCGTGTAAAGTTTTTTTTTTCTTACTCATCTTTGGGTCAAGATTTTTTTTTTCGCCGCCTTCGGGGGCGAAGTTTTTTTTTTCAAAAAAACTTCCATGCCCCCCCCCCCCTGAGAATCAAATGGTGCGCCCCTAACGGGAGGACCTTGGCCACTAAAGTGTTAATCTATATTATGTTAATTCACATATAACTATATTAAGTCAAACAAAAATATTGATAAAGGTTAAAGATACAGTTTACACAATTTAAAATTTTACTTTTACTAAGGAGAATACGAGATGTCACTCTTGGTAGGTTGAAATGACGACCAACTTAAACAAGTGCAATTTCAACACGCCACCAAATCGAAATACTAGAACGGTTGCTGCTATTGATAGACTAACCTCGGGAACTATAAATGGAGAGCAGTCATTATGATAATAGTGTGCTTGTAATGAATATCGACAAGTCCCTGAAGTGATCTCTTACAGGTACTATATATATATACTAGTAGTTGGGAAGAAATGTTATACTTTGTTATTGTAGGCTTACATTACAGCCAGCCTGGCAATTATTTCTCCTCAGATTGGAATAACCTCAATCTCTTTTACTTGCCAAAACCACTGAACTTATTTTTGACATCAATTATTGCATACATCCCACAAATTGATTTAAAACAAAAACCAACCAATTTTGATCGAGATCATTTTACAAAATATATATTTCTTCTGTGAAGTTCACTCGTGTGAAGGTCACTGGAGAAAAATCAAGCACTCATAATTATCAGAAAATTGTAACAGCATATAGTTGTTTTTACACGTAGCAGTATCTGAAAATAATACCCTCGTTTTCGGAAATGATAGCACTGATTTTGGGGAAGACGCTAATTGAGAAAAACATATAATTTGTTATTGTAGAATCAAATTACAACCCTCCAATCAATGCAGAAAATAATAAAGAGCAAGAATTTCTGCTTTGTATGTTTAAAAAGCTGATGCCCTCCAAGCTTTTTGATATTTGGAACAATTGCATAAACAACTATATAAAATAGACCTCTTAGGTGACGAAAATAAAGGTTCACGGGCGGGCGAACATGACAAGTAGGGTTGATCGGTCGGGCGATTTTTTTCCCTAAGAATATTCCTAAAAAATAAAAAATATAGCCAAAATTTAAAAATCTTGATCAACAAACGGCTGATTTTCGCAAGACTAAAAAAAAAGGTACATATTTCTTAACCCTCGTCTAGGTTTTTCTCCGCTGCATAAAAACGCAAAAGCAACCAACCCCAGGCATTTGGGTAATCTCTTTTACATCCTTTGCGGTCATTTTGATGAAATAAATATTGGGGTACCACCTAAAGTTGGGTTAGGGTAGGCTGTCAAATGTCGGGTGTTGGTGAAGCCCGGACAATTTTAAGGCGCCATTTTGGAAAAACAATGTGCATGCTATGAAGCTGAAACTTGCAGAACATGTTAGAATTATTATTTCCCTTCTTTATTAGCAAAAAACCTGACGAAAATTTGTTGTTTAGAACTTTTATAGCGAAATTTTGAACGAACTTTTTGATGTCATGACTACCTAACGCCTTGGCCGATTTTTAAGATCTTGGTATCGTTGGATAGCCTCACCAGGTATACACTGTATGCAGCGCACCAAGAAGGCGCATTCGCAGAGGATACCCACGGCTTTACGTGACTGTCCGACCACGGAGCAAGTAGAGTAAAGTTTCCCGCCCAAGGAAACAAGGAGACGAAAACCGCCCGGTCCGGAGCTCGAACCCACAATCTCTGCATTACGAGACCCGTGCTCTAACCGTTCGGCTACATAGGAAATGCTATACAAATAGTCGATTTATTGTGACCCTAAAATCTTAAATCAATACTTTATAAACTGCCAAAATATGCCCCTCTCTGATATAACCTAGCTTACTTCATTATAGGAAAAAAGGGAAAATTGTCTTGGATTGATCTTTTACAGAACCTACATTTATCTATAGAATGTCATTCAAATTTAACAACTCTTGGAATCTATTTATAGTAAACATTTAAACACTATAAGCATCAAAATCGTACTTATTATGGAAGGGGTGTTGTTGCTGACAATTTAAACGCCCAATACTTCATTAAAACAAGCACTCTTCCTGTGTGAGTCTGAAATATTTTCAACCTGTGTTATATTTTGACACAAGAATCAAATGATTACTTTGCTTATATGTTATTAGAAATGCCACACAACAAAAATATTGTTCATTTTT
>JXSR01S040014.1:5919-16097 GCA_000969725.1 Ophiothrix spiculata | reverse complement strand
TAATTTGATGCATTTTAAAAAATGATGATGTAATCTATAATTAATCTATATTATGTTAAGTCACATATACGTATATTACGTCAAACAAAAAAGTTAAAATTTTTTAAAGATATTAAAAAAACAACAGTTTACACAATTTGAAATTTTACTTTTACTAAGAAGAATACGAGATTTCACTCTTTGTAGGTTGAAATAAAAGAAGACATCATGACCTTCCGATCATGCCTTGCTTCCAATGGGATTTTTGTACCAGGTTTTAATGAGTAGGTTTAGGAATGAAACATAGCGCAATCATCAGACCTCATCCTAACTGTGCATTTCAGGTATGCTTCATCCCTAAACCCTCTCATCACAACCCATACAAAGACTCCCATTGGAAGCGAGGCATGATGGGAAGGTCCTGATGTCTTCTTTTGGTTGAAATGACGAATAACTTCAACAAGTGCAATTTCAACACGCCACCAACTCGAAGTACTAGAACGGTTATTGATAACTAACCTCGGGAACTATAAATGGAGAGCAGTCATTATATGATGATAGTGTGCTTGTAATGAATATCGACAAGTCCCTGTAGTGATCTCTTACAGGTACTATATACTAGTAGTTGGGAAGAAATGTTATACTTTGTTATTGTAGGCTCACATTACAGCCAGGCAATTATTCCTCCTCAGATTGAAATAACCTCAATCTCTTTTACTTTCCAGGACCGCTGGACCTATTTTTGACATCAATTATTGCACACATCCCACAAATTGATTTAAAACAAAAACCAACCAATTTTGATCGAGATTATTTTACAAAATTTCGATTTCTTCTGTTGAGTTTTTGCAGAAACAGTATATAGGGGAAGGTCAAGCACTCATATCAGAAACTGGTGACAGCATATAGTTGTTTTTACACGAAGCAGTTTCTGAAAATAATACCCTCGGTTTCGGAAATGATAGCACTGATTTTGGGAAAGACGCTGATTGAGAAAAACATAGACTTTGTTATTGTAGAATTAAATTACAACCTCCAATCAATGCAGGAAATAATGAAGAGCAAGAATTTCTACATTTTATTTTTTTTTAAAGCTGATGCCCTTCAAGCTTTTTGATATTTGGAACATTTGCATATTAAAACAATTATATGAAAGAGACATTTTAGGCGACGAATAAAAAGTTTACAGGCGGTCGAACATTATAAGTATAAGATCGATTGGGTGATTTTTTTTCCTAAGAATATTTCTAAAAAATAAAAGAGAGATAGCAAAAATTTAACAATTTTTGCCAACGAACGGCTGATTTTGCCAAACTAAAAAAAAAAGGCAAATTTACGGTCACAAATAGATTTGTTGGTCTCCTTAATAGGTACATATTTCTTAACCTTCGTCTACTCAAGGTTTTCCCCCTCTGCATAAAAAAATAGCGGACAACCCCCCCCCCCCACCCCCCGGTAAGATGTGTTACAAAAAAAATTACCCTTGGTAGACGATGATTAATTCAGATTTCCAATGTTTATAAGAACCATACTGTTTTCTATGAAGATGTATGTTCTGAATCATCCAGTAGAAGTAAATAAGTGAAGTAAATAAAACTTACTTTGCAACAGTGCGACGTTGCGACCATTACCAATGGTATTCAACACGTGACCAATTCCAAGAATCAGATGCCTGTTAAAGACCATTGGTAATGGTCGCAACGTCGCACAGTTGCAAAGTAAGTTCCAATTTCAGATTTATTTACTTCACTTACATACTGTTTTCTGTTTCACAACGGCCAGCCAAGTCCTTCTGCTAATTGTCAGGATACATTTCTTAAATGTACCTCCCCAGATACGTTAAGTAATATGATAATAAGACAGAAAAGAGGCTGTTAATCTTTGAAAGATCGTTGAACATTTTTTGTTTTCAATTTTATATATAATATGTGACCCGTCATATCGAAAGGTACCTTAATACCGGCATGGTAAATTACGAGATACGGGCCATTGAAGCTAAGCACAGTCAAAAATCACGTCCAAGGTCGAATTTCTAATTTCATCAGAAAGGTTATCATTGAAGTGTATTCTATCATATTAATCAGGTTCCAACATGCAAAACATAAGAAGAATGTATTAAAAACCAAGCTATAAATCGTCTCTCCATTCAAGATTTACTAATTACAAAAACTTTAAACTCGATTTTCTCAGAACTATAGTTTTCAGAATCAGCCCGATACCTTTTACCAATTTGGGTGTAACTTCGCAACCGAACATCCAATAACCAAAAGCAAGGTGTCATTTTAAAGCTTAAAATGTCAGCTTTCAGATGAGACCAAAAAATCAATTTTGATTTTGCCGACCTTAAAGTACCTTTCGATATGACGGGTCACATATAAGAAATCGTGCTTTACGTATGTACACTTGATGCTCCATAAATAGTTTAGCATAATCAGTATATTTGTAACTTTTTTTACAGGTTTTAATGAATTGCATTATTCACAAATTGTTAACTTAAATCAACTTTATTGGCTTATTAGGATTTTTACTTAATTTTATGCAAATTCGTATAATGTTTTCTTCAGTTAGTCACACTCTATTTAATTTCTGGCACAGATATGCAGAAATCCATCGGGAAATGTTATACAAATAGTCGATTAATTGGTTTGTCATTAAACGGGTATCACATTTGATAGTTCAGGTTCGTGTTCTTGTTGTTAAAATATGGGTAAATAAAGAGGTAAATAAAACCCAAGTACGGGATGCAGCTCTTATCATATGAATACGAGATTTCGCTTTTGGTAGGTTGAAATGACGACCAGATTTTAAAACGCCACCAAATCGAAGTACTAGAACGGTTGCTGCAATTGATAGACTAACCTCGGGAACTATAAATGGAATGCAGTCATTATGATGATAGTGTGCTTGTAATGAATATCGACAAGTCCCTGTAGTGATCTCTTACATGTATTATATACTAGTAGTTGGGACGAAATGTTATACTTTGTTATTGTAGGCTCACATTACAGCCAGGCAATTATTTCTTCTCAGATTGGAATAACCTCAATCTCTTTTACTTGCCAGGACCACTGGACTTATTTTTGACATCAATTATTGCATACATCCCACAAGTTGATTTAAAACAAAAACTAACCAATTCTAATCGAGACTATTTTACAAAATTTATATTTCTTCTGTTAAGTTTTTGCAGTATATTTGTGAAGGTCATTCGAGAAAAATCAAGCACTCATATCAGAAAATGGTAACAGCATATAATTGTTTTTACACGTAGCAGTATCTGAAATTAATACCCTCGGTTTCGGAAATGATAGCACTGATTTTGGGGAAGACGCTGATTGAGAAAAACATAGACTTTGTTATTGTAGAATCAAATTACAACCTCCAATCAATGCAGGAAATAATGAAGAGCAAGAATTTCTACATTTTATTTTTTTTTAAAGCTGATGCCCTTCAAGCTTTTTGATATTTGGAACATTTGCATATTAAAACAATTATATGAAAGAGACATTTTAGGCGACGAATAAAAAGTTTACAGGCGGTCGAACATTATAAGTATAAGATCGATTGGGTGATTTTTTTTCCTAAGAATATTTCTAAAAAATAAAAAAGATCTAACAATTTTGGCCAACAAACGGCTGATTTTCGCAAAACTAAAAAGGGGTAAATATTTCTTAACCCTCGTCTACCCAATGGGGGGGGGGGGTTGTTGTTGTTGTTGTTGCAAGGTTTTTCCCCGCTGCATAAAAACGCAAAATCATTTGGGTAATCTTTTATACATCCTTTGCAGTCATTTTGATGAAAAAATTAGGGTGTACCACCTAAGATTGAGTTAGGGAAGGCCGTCAAAGTTCGGGTGTAGGGCGGTGGTGAAGCCCCGGAATACTTTAAGGCGCCATTTTGGAAAAATGATTGTGCATGTTATGGAGCTGAAACTTGCAGGAAATTTTAGAATTTTCATTTTCCTTCTTTATAGCAAACAACCCGACGAAAATCCGTTGTTTAGAGCTTTTATAGCAAAATCTTTATTTTGGTGGCCATTTTTTTCAAAATCCTGATTTTCCGATCCAGACGAACTTTATGACGTCATAATTACGTAACGCCTTGGCTGATTTTTAAGATCTGGGTACAAAAATTAGCCTTGGTGGACAAGGGTTAATTCCGATTTACAATGTTCATAAGAAACATACTGTTTTCTGTTTCACAACGGCCAGCAAAGTTCGTCTGTTAATAGTCAGGATGCATTTCTTAAATGTTCTTTTTGTATAAGCTCTCCAGATATGTTAACTAATATGAAAATGAGACGGAGAATGGGGCTGTCCATCTTTGAATGAAATTAAGATCATTGAACATTTTTGTTTTCAATTCTATAATAAAAGAAATCGTGATAAATAGTTTAGCATAAATCGGTAAATTTGCCACTTTTGTCACAGGGTTTTAATCCATTGCATTATTCACAGATTGTTGACTTAAATCAATTTTTTTTGATTCATAAGAATTTTAATTAAGCGCCAAACCACTTAATTTTATGCAAAATTTGCATCATTTTTCTTCAGTTAGTCACACTCTATTTAATTTCTGACACAGATATGCAGAAATCCATCGGGAAATGTAATACAAATAGTCGACTAATTGGTTTGTCATTAAACAGGTATCACATTTGATAGTTTAGGTTTAAAGTGCCCACCAAACGACACGTGGGATCCGCTTGTACCAGGTGTCCCAAAAAATGGTTACATGTAGAAAAATGACCGTTTGCAAAAAGTATAGCAGCTGGAGAATTCAAACTGAGCATGACTTATGCTACATCTCTCCGCTAGATGTTTGCAAAATTCTAATATCACAGCATTATTATTTTTTGAGTAATCAACAAAGATAGATATCTATGTCAAAAACGTATTTTTTCAAAATTAAACAAAATCAGAAGCATGTTCGTTTGATGTAATCATGTAATTTTAACCCTCTTTCAATCCCATGTGAACTTGAAATTGACAAACCCAAACTTAGGTTGTTGTATACTATAGTATAGGGTAGGGTTTTGTCTTCCCAATGATACCAAAATCATGAATATTTGAAAAGTTGTTACGTAATTATGACGTCATAAATTACTACAGGTCCAAAAATTATGTTGAAATCTGATTTTGGGCAAAAATGGCCATCAATTCAAAATTTGGTTATTTCTGATATTTCTAAATGTCGATCGGACTTTTAATTACTTTTTACTACTAATTAAAGAAAATTATAATTTAAACATATCGTATAAGTTCAAGATTATCATGTTTTAACAGTTAAAGAATTAATGTTACCCATGAAAACTTGATTGTGCTTTATGCGCATTCATCAACTTTCGCATCACAACTTGATTGACAGGTTCAATATAAACAACTCATTCTGGAATGCATGGAATGCAGGTATCCCTAATTTGCATAATGGATATACTGAAAAAAGATCAATTATTATTCATTAAAAATTGTATCATACTTGGTTCAATGTAAAATCTGATCATGATAATTTAAAAAAAAAAATGCACATTAAAATATCACAAAACGTGATGCTTATTATTTATTTGAATTTGGAACAAATGCGTTTCTGACATAGGTATCTACCTTTGTTAATAACTCAAAAACTAATAACACTGTGATCTTGAAATTGTACGAGTATCTAGAAGAGGGTTGTTATATAATTTGTAAAATTTCTCTAGCTACTATAGTTTTAGCACACGATTATTTTTCTACATGTAACCATTTTTTGGGACATCTGGTATAATTATTAACTTTTAACCTAAATTCAGACAACTGTAATGTTTTGATTAACAAGAGACTAAAAATGTTGATATATGAGATATATTAACACCATTCCAATGCGTATATGATTAGGCATGTTAATGTTATGCATGAACTGTATGACAACGGCATGTTGACTTGATTTTCTAATTTTCGAACAATATTGTCAAGCAGATCTTTTGAAACGCGGATGATCTTCTTTCGAATTTTTCTCTCAAAAAACACATAATAAGTTGCTTAGTCCTGGCAGCATTTTCGTCCAATTCTTCATTCAATTCAACAAAGCTTTAATTATTAAAAGCCTTAAAATGCCAGAAAATTACTGGTGATATTTTTTTTTATATACCGATTTTTATTTTAGAGGGCAATAGTAACGTACTATTGGCTTGCTCAAATCAAGCGAGTCGGTATATATATATTGCCGACGAATTTTGTCCGATTATGTCACTTTGACAGTGGACTAAAACAATTATGCACTACAACTCTGATAAACGTAACAAATCTAAACGAGGTCCCTGGTACTTTATCCCCATATACTCCATATAGCTCATTTGATAACCATTTCTCAATAGTGGCTGGTTAACGTTTCTTTGCTGATCACGTGATCAGTGGCTCCAATCAGCGTAACGTGTAACGTAATATGTGGACAAAAACGAGGTCAAAAAATTAAGAATGCTGCTCAAATAGCGATAAATCCTGACATCGTCCTTGACATGTGTTACGCTTAATCGGGTACAAGATGTGCAGCATTCTTCATTTTGTGACCTCGTTTTTGTCCACATATTACGTTACGCTAATTGGGGCCATACTTTTTAGCTCAGTGTCATCTCTGTTACTCTGTGACTAAACCCTTAACTAGCTGCGCCAATATCTATACAAAATACAATCGATAATTATACATTATAGCACGCTTGGCTAAGATATATTCTAGGAAAATGCAGAAACACGTTTTCATTGACTTTCATATCTGGCTCTTATGTTACAATGATAGCAAAAAACCTGACGAAAATCCGTTGTTTAGAACTTTTATAACTAAATGTTGATTTTGGTGGCCATTTTTTGCCCAAATCCTGGTATTATTGGATAGGAGAGTACCATACCTAACCTATCTATTGATAGCAAAACAAAATTCATAGGGGGTTCCGTTCAAAAAAAAATTGAGGTGGGGGTACGCCTACCCAAGGGTAGACGTGTTACAAAAAAATTCCTGGGTAGACGAGGGTTAATTCCAATTTACAATGTTAATAAGAACCATATTGTTTTCTGTTTTCACAACGGCCAGCCAAGTCATTCTGCTAATTGTCAGGATTCTTAAATGTTCTTCTTGTGTAAGCTCCCCAGATACGTTAAATAATATAAAAATGAGACAGAAAAGGGGCTGTCAATCTTTGCATATTGCAGTTATCGCCTACTGCACGCTACCATTACACGTTACTTGCCTTAAACTTTTGTACCGTTGATTTTGACATTTCACCGGTAATAAATCATCCAATATTTAGTCCACAACTCACTAAGTTACCATTTTTCATGCCTTTAAGGACAGGAATATGCCTTGAGGGTATCATTGTGTCCTTCACAACCCTCAAAGTAGACCACATAGTAGTGGGTTGGCTAAATATTGGATGATTTATTACCAGTGAAATGTCAAAATCAGTGGTACAAAAGTTTAAGGCAAGGAACATGTAATAACACCACAGAGTAATAGAGATGACACTAAGCTCAAAACACGGCCCCAATCATGATCATAGCGTAGTATGTGGACAAAAAACGAATATGAGTTAGACTGCTCAAAAGACTCATATCATCAGTAAATAACCAATACATGTATTAATAACGGTTTTCACGCTAGACTAATTTCATGATGTCTCACATGAAGGATGAACAAGACGAGGACGCATTTTGAAGAATGCTGCACAGCTTGCATAATATCAAGGGCAATGTAAGGATTTATTTGAGTAGGATTATTCATAATGCGTCCTCGTTTTTGTAATAGGAGCCACTGATCACGCAATCAGCCAAGAAACGTTAACCAGCGCCTATTGAGAAATGGTAATCCAATGAGCTATGAAGTATATGGGCATAAAGTGTCAGGGGCCTGGCTACACGGCGATCTTTGCATTGCTAATACAAGCCTACGTGTTTTTTCAAAGTACTCTATCAGGTCCTTAAAATTATCGTATGGTAATGAGTATGGTGTCATGAGAACGAGAATTTTATGATCTAGATTGATATGTGTGTTCAAAGTTGATAGGTTAAAGGATGCGAGCGTGATGGGCCAATGAAAGTTGGTATTTCGAAACTCCATAGCGAATGTACTGACCGGGGTCTTGTTACAAAATGTACCTAATCAGGTTTACCCTTTGGTCTTTTGAGTTCACAAAAAATATCACATGAAAGCTTAATAAATCATGAACAAAATGGTAAATGTTCAAAAAAAATCGGCCGGTTAGTTTTGATACAGCGATCTTGATAAGTTATTATCCTATACCCAAAACACGGGAAGATATCTCGGGGTTATGCATCAATTACGAGTGTTGTGTGTGCATTGTATACGAAATGTTGCTGATAACTGCAATATGGAATATAATTAAGATCGTTGAACATTTTTTTTTTCAATTCTGTATATAATATCATGTTTTACGTATGTACACTTGATGCTTCATAAATAGTTTAGCATAAATCGGTTTATTTGTAAATTTTTTCACAGGTTTTAATGAATTGCATTATTCACAAATTGTTGACTTAAATCAACTTTATTGACTTATTAGGATTTTAATTAAGCGCTAAACGACTTAATTTTATGCAAATTCGCATCATATTTTCTTCAGTTAGTCACACTCTATTTAAGTTCTGGCACAGATATGCAGAAATCCATCGGGAAATGTTATACAAATAGTCGATTAATTGGTCAGTCATTAAACAGGTATCACATTTGATAGTTTAAGTTTAAAGTGCCCACCAAACGACACGTGGGATCCGCTTAGTGTATAATAACTTTTAATCTAAATTCAGACAACTGTAATGTTTGGAGTAACAAGAAACTAAAAATGCAGAATTTTGAGATATATCAAATCATTCCACTGCGTATTTGATAACGAATTGTAATGTACTGCATTACTGTACGACGGCATGTTGACTTGATTTCCGAACTGTCGATCAATTTGTCGTTTTACATGGACTATCAAGCAGATCTTTAAAAATGTGGATGACCTTCTTTTGAATATTTCTCTCAAAAAGGGACAAGACAAATTAAGTTGCTTAGTCCTGGCAGCATTTTTGCCATATTCTTCATTCAGTTCAACAAAGCTTTAATTATTAAAGGCCTTATAATGCCAGAAAGTCACAGGTGATATTTTTGTTTAATATACCGATTTATTCTGAGAGGGTAATAGTATACGTACTATTGACTTGTTCAAATCAAGCAAATCGGTATATAACAAGGCATAGCCAGTCAAGTTAACTCAATCGGTAAGGCGCTCGCTTGCGGTGCAGAAGGTACCGAGTTCGAAACCCGCTGGTGCCAAAAGTTGAGTGTGCTTGAATTTCCCTTAGATAAGGAACTAACTGCTAATTGTCTCGTGGAAACCCGTACGAAACTCGAGGATTTGATCCGGGCAGCGATGGTGCGAATGTTGGCTGATCAATGTTCAGCGCCCGTAGAGGTTGCCGCAGAACCCGAAATGATGCTTGGTCTGGAACGGAGCTTACTTGGGCCACAGTGGTCAACGAACACTTATAAAGCGTGCAGAAGCCGAGTGGAATTACAAATCTGGCAGGCATAGCGCGCTATAAATCCCCAGTATAGTTACCGATGAATTTTGTCCAATTATGTCACTTTGACAGTGAACTACAAAAATATACACTACAACTCTGATATACGTAACATTACGAAACCCTTAACTAGCTGCAGCAATATCTATATAAAATACAATCGATAATTATACATTATACCACACTTGGCTAAGACATATTCTAGAAAAATGCAGAGACACGTTTTTATTGACATATCTGCCTCTTATGTTACAATGATAACACAGAATAATGAGTCTATATATAAAAGGGTGTATCAATTAGCTTTTAGTTTTTGACATGATTTAGGTGTTATAAAAAATGAATCGCCTTAGGAATTCCCTTGAAATGGCTGCAGGGATTTTGTCTGGAAGTGTATATACAGTTCAAAACTTTATTATACGCTTTTCAACAGGTTGGTTCGTGTTCTTGTTGCTAAAGTATGGGTATATAAAGAGGTAAAAAACCCAAGTAACGGATGTAGCTCTTATCATATGAATACGAGATTTCATTTTAGGTAGGTTGAAATGACGACCAACTTAAACAAGTGCAATTTCAACACGCCACCAAATCGAAATACTAGAACGGTTGCTGCTATTGATAAACTAAAATGGGGAACTATAAATGGAG
>JXSR01S040007.1:2633-13987 GCA_000969725.1 Ophiothrix spiculata | reverse complement strand
AAATACATGTCACACTGAATCTCTGTGCAAAAAATGGAAGATTTGTCATCCGTGTAACAAGATGGCCCCTATTTGTTGATAAGGGACCTAACTATATATCTGAATACAAAGGATACCACACAATTCTCAAAAACACACTTAACTTACACTAGCTGTTCTTGTAAACTTAACTAAATAATTCACTACATTTTGTCTTAATTTTATCTCAAAATGTCACCAGTATATTCTATTTTCAAACTACATGAGAAACCACCATCTGACAAATGTTCCCTTATTTTCATCCACCTTTAGTATACCGTATACGTGTCCCGGATACGTGTACCTCAAATAAAATCAATTCCACTTATTGTATTTCTTTGAATTATTAATTTGCTGCTCGACGAATACATATTTCGATATCCCTATACTCAAAGGAGCACATTAGAAACCAGTGTTAACAGTCTTGTTAGATGCTTTATCAACATCATGATCATTTTACTTCTTTGGTACAAATTATAGATGAAACAGCAGAACATTCATAATTGGCTTTTTTCATCAAAACTGGTAAGTTCTGTAACTTTTTATTTTGTGATACATGTTGTCGTTATGGCGCGGTGTGGAACTGATGCAGTTCGGACTTGTATTATAAGCCTACTTTATTAAAATGGGCAGTATCATTTAGATTACAATTCGCAATTTGCAAGGCTTTTTCAATTTTATCAATGAAAATGAATTTTAATAATTGATGATCTTTATCATTTTGTAACAATTGTCCGTTTAATTTAATCATCAATCTGTAAATATTTCATTCAAAAATGCTGCTCATTCCTACCTTTTTCACCCTATTTGGGCATTGTCATTGAATGTGTACATTTTGTCAACAAGATTCAATTCTGCACTTTGACTCTAAAATTAGTGGGAGTGAAAATTTCAATGATACCTAGCTTTATTTGAGACTGATATAAACAACACATACTAACTGCTGAATTGTTTTTCACTCCTTTTTGTTCTTCTGAATTTCCTCTCTTCTAGTCTTTTCCCCTTGCAAACATTTCCAGATACGCCACGGTTATATGTGCATTATGCACTGATAATCTATGGCATATATCATCATAAAGATTGTTTTGGACACCCACCCATCCTCATCAACACTAAAAATGTGTAACATTTGTGATTAATTTGAAAAGATGGAAAGAATTACATTTTAGATATATTTCACTGTATACAGAAGTATGTTCTATAACGTCGTTTCTAATGGCCGTTATTACGATAAAAACTGCTGACTGCGTATATATGATACATTTATGCATTAATATATTTGATAATCTCACACCTTAAGGATTGTTTTGGACACCCACCTACACCATCTGTTCTAACTCACTGCAAGAAAGTTGGGGAATTTGGGGGTGATTTCGCCCAACGTTGATGAAGTAAGCACCCCTATACCAACGTTGGGTAAAACACAAATAACACAGTTGGGCACACATCCCTGTCCTAATGTTGGGCAAAACTATTTGAGCGGAAACGCGAGTCCACCTGCCATCTGTTGGGTAAAAGCGATACAAAATTTTGGCAAAAGTGTCTGATACGGTGCAGTAGTTGGCATTATGAGTCTAACGAGGATATGCCAATTAAACCAATTGTTAATTTCCGCATAAATTACCATATGCAAATTAGGTACTTTATTAACATATTTCACACTTATTTATCGCTACAATGTGACCATGACTTTTTCATTTCATTATATCATGAAGGTCAGTCATTTAGTTCAGAAGATATGCAAAAAAAAAAACATTTTAAGTTGCATAAATTATGCTAATTAGATAAATTGCAGGTGACACTTGTTAAGGCCTATAGGGCCACTCATTTACTTAATTTTTGAAGTAGATCTAATGGTATGGAATTGCCAATTAAACACATTTTTAATTTTAGCATAAATTATGCAAATTATGTACTTAATTAGCATATCTTGCGCTCAAATCGCGTAAAGGAAATCTTTGGCACAGGCCCCATCCCCTTTCATGGCTTAAGTAAAGGCAGTGGATGGAAAGTTATTGGCCTTGACATCATTTATAATGAATAAAAAAAAAGATTTTGAAAGTGTTCCATAATCAATAGTTTACAAAAATCATATATATAGTCAAGTCCTACATGCTCTTCTTATTTTCATTTCTTTGACAGAGTTCATCAGCATGGCGGACCAATATCAGAAAGCCAGAGAAATGGCGACAAAATATCCAAACATCAGTGATAGCTACCAATACAGCGAGCAACTGATGAAGGACACCTGTCTGGCTCTCCATGGTATCATCCTGCAAGACATTGAGATGGGCAAGAAGGAGCTCCTGAAAGATGCTCGCTTCTTCCAAGGACGGTTCTATGAAACCATGACTTATTTATTATCTCGACACGCAAAGGATCTAGACCAAGTTGTTCTTGAGTATGAACATCCAAAAATCAAATACATGCGAAGTAGAACTATCATCCAGCCTAAAGTTGACATCATGATGGTCAAGCATAAACCAGAACTTCAATTTGTTACTGGGATAATGATCCGTAAGAGCAGTAGTGGGTATGAACCGGATGTCAGAGATCCAAGATCAGATATGGCACGGTTGGCATACATGGTCTTAGAGAGAGCCTGTCGTTGGGGATTCTACGTCTGGATTGGCACATTAGATGAGCTCCGTTGGTGGGAGATGGTCAAGAATTATAGTAGTCTTTGTCATGCGGAAGGCACGAAAGAAAGCCAGATTGTGCTGCGAAGAGATACTCTTCTTCTGCCACGCGTCGGAAAACCGCTTCCAGCATCATTCAATAAGCATCTTTTAGTGAATCGCATCGCGCCGGCGTTTTGTATAAGGTTGTATCGGATTGAACCAGAAATGACTATGTGGGAAGAGAAGGATGACGATGTGGCGAGATTGTATGAATACTATGCTACTAAACAGATTCATACTTCTTATGGCATGTGGGCGATTGCCGATTCAATTAGGAATGTGAGAAAACAACTCCTGAAAGTCAGAGATTATCTTGACGTAAGTTATATTACATACCGATTCCCAACTCCATAAAATCTATTATCACGATGACCCTTTCTTTAAACGTTACGCGTCTCCAATCCTAAAGCGTTTTACTAAATAATTACTGAAATTCAATACTCTGGACTAAAAAAAACCTTTATAAAATCCTAATTGGCAAGAACTTAGATATTTTTACCAAGTATAATGTTAATTTTAAAAAATAGAGTTTGGGCTAATTTTTAACATGAAAAAGACCATTTCTTGGACACAATCTCCTGTAAATAGCGTTAAAAGGGTAACAACCTATCCCATTTTGTGTTTTCACTCATTTATTAAGGTTTGGGACTAGTGTCGTATGTCAAACTGGCCCCTGCAAAAAAAAAAACGAACGGAAAATCGAGATATAAAGCATGGAAATCGGGATGCACAAGATAAACGAAAAGGCTGCAAACAGTGAGTGGGAAACCACGAAAACGTAGATTGTGTTCGTGCGAAAAGATGTGCACAAATCTGTTTGAGTATTGTTGAAAACTTTAGGTATCGTTAACAGCATTTCAGAAAACATTTTTTTTTGCAATTTGAGATCTTAATTGCTTGATCTTTGTGATATTTTTTTACTTTTATGGCTGGTCAATAGAAATTACTGTATTTTCCCGTGGAAGCAGGCAACTAAAGTCGGTTCATTAATTCAATGTACCTCTGCATGGAATTTTAACCGTCCATTCTTACCCCAAACTAAACTCGTTTTTACCGACAACTTCATGTGATCATGCTCTGATCAATAGCTTTTATAATTGAATATTAAACATGCTATTATTATGAATACCTCATTTTAACCTTTTTGATCAGGTACAAAATTATCTTCATCTCTCTTTTCATTCAGGCTGGATTATTTGATCGTGCTCGAGCTATGCTTATGATGGGCAAAGTCATGTTCACCGATTTGGTCGTCGTCAAACAACTTGAGCAAGAAGAAATTGAGGAAACGGACTACCTAAAACAGGTGATGGATGCACTGAAACAAAGAGTGGATGACGGGATACAAGAAAGCAAATCGGACTCCTCATCGACAGAAGATGATTAACTCGGCTGAAACTTGAATGAGCCTAACAAGTTATTTTTGTTTTGATAGAAACTTTAAGGGCCAGAACAGACTTTTTGGGACACCGAATCCGGAAACTGGACATTTCATACCCGAGACACTTCATACCCGTTCAATATTCATACCCTAGATTCATACCTTTCGTCATGCATTTGCATATACAAAGGGCCGCTGCACGCTGTAAATTTTTAATTTTCCGAGTTGGAGTGGATGAGAAGTTACTAATTCAATTAGCTATAAGTGGGGGTATATTTCAAAAAAGATATTTGGGATAAGTCCGATCACAATTTTCATCATGAAATAGTATATTTTTAAAATTTAAAATTATGTCATGCGATTTGGCCGTGAAACTCATTTGAACTTTTGTCGTGCCATTCCAGATACTAAATTTAGGTCAATTCTTATTTCTAAATCAAATGTTATTCCATCTTATAGCAAACAACTCCAAAAACTACCCAACAATTCTCAAGATATGGGTATGAACTGTCTCTTGGATGAGATTAAATGAGAATGAAGTGTCAAGGATTCGATGTAACAACTATAGACCAGTCTATAATTGACATACTCCCGCCGTTGATGGGGTAAATCCACAGAATCTAACGGGGAACGGAACTCAAAGCGAGAGCAAGTAGTGTATTTATCATTACTGGCCTCGTTCTGAGTTCCGATTCCCGTCCGTTTATGTGGATTTACCCCATCAACGGCGGGAGTATGTCAATCATATAGATATGGTGTAAACTTGTGATTAGAACGGGTATTTTATGATACCGTATAGAATGCTTTTTATTCGCAACTTCATCGAATATTATATCATGAAATAGTCGTTACATATAGATAAAGATTGGGCCACATATTGCACAAAATTTGCATAGAATACTCGGAAGAAAAAGTCTGAACCAAGCCTTCGGATATCGTCAGGAACGTTTTGAACACATTTTTAAGAAGCCATACATCTCGTAATTTCTTGTGTTTGCATTCATTGTCTTTGCAATGCCTTTCAAAAACTACTTAACAGAAGCTATATATAGCATATGTCTATACCATTGCCATATAGAAATGGCGGCCTAGCTTGCGGACAACGCAGTATCACATCTTGTTTGAAAATGGTAATACGTCGAGAGTTGCATCTCTTAAATTCCTCATGAAAGTGCAATGACTTGTGAACGGGTTATGAAATGTTAAAAGAATATCTAACGACACTCGTCAGTGTGATTTTGCCATTTTTATTACTTGGTCGAGCCTCTTTTGACTACTCTTTCGATACTTGAATTAAGCATTAACAAATCTTCATTCTAGATGTTGTGATGTCGAGTTGGCCACAACTTGGAACATTGCCATTTTCAGAGAAGATGTTGACAAACATTCCAAGTTGTCCACAACTCAGAAAGTTGCCATTTACTGGATTGCCCCAAACTCAATTTCCCATTTAATTCAAAGCCGAGGAAATATTTTTGACACCATATATTCCTTCGAATGACTCTTTTACGGAGCATACTTTGGCCACAGTTGTTAGCGAACATACGTGTAAACATGGTAAAGTGTGCAGAAGCCTCCCAAATCTGGGAGGCATAGCGCACTATTATAAATCCACAGTATTTATTTCTTTTTTTATGTCTCTGGACCTATTACCTAAAAATACGAAAGGACCTTGTTCCACACGTGTGCCATTTATGGTGACGGAGATTTTACTGATCAAACATGTATTTGGGTTCGAAGTTCGAGTACACTTAAAGGTGTATGTACCATTCCCGTTATCATGTACGATGACTGGGACAGGGACCTTATATATACCATCACTTATTGTTTGGACAATAACATGAACCTTAGCCCCGCCAGTCTTCATCAACTGCTCGTTGGTGTCAACGGTTTGAATTGTTACATCAGATGCACTGTCTGTTATTTGATTTAATTGCATCGTACAATGTGTTGAATCAATTTGTTGCTGTTCCATTGCTTTAGACGTTTGTTTCATTTGAGATTCGGCCTCACCCATGTTGGATTCATTCTGTTTTTCAATCTCAGATTTGTAACCATGACTATCGTCACTATTTGGTACCTTCTGCTGAACCTCGCACAACAATGGCAAATATTTTTGGACTTCAGCAAAAGCTAAACGATGATTGCCAGTGAATGATATTTCTTTTGTTATAGACGTTGCAGTTAATTCTGCGCTTTCGAGCTCCTGTAATCTGTTTTTAATTTGTAGTTGCGATGAAAGTAGTTGTATGGGTTGATTGGTATCACATGCTTCATTTGCAAACTTACATGCGTCATTCATCTGATTTATCGTACTATTTATCGAATCAATTTTGAATTCCAATTTCTCCATTTCTGTTTCAGCTAACTTTTTGACACTCAACACAGCTTGGCTACATCTTGATTTTATAAAATTGATCAATATTACTTCAATGAAGTTTATCTCTTCAATGTACTGTTTTGAACTGTCAAACAATTTGTTGCGATCAGCTTTGATTAAAACTTTCCTTTGGATAATTTCTTCAACTTTGCAAGTAGCTTTCGCTGAATATTCTTTTATTTCGGCGATAACGTCGTTTACAGCTTCAGTTAAATCAACAAGTTTATGTCCTCGGTGACCAACAAGTCCACACAAAGCACATACGGGTACTTCACAATCAAGGTTCTTGCAATATAGAACTAACACTTGTGCTGGATGCTTTTGACACACCTGGTCATTTTGTGGTCGATAATTCTGCTGCTGCAATTCTTGCATCGTCGCAAGTTTATGGTGTCGTATTGATCGTCGTTTAAGATGAATATCAACACATGGTTGACATAAAAACAATCTACAATCATGACAAAACTTCACTGCATTATTTCTATCATCGCAATCACCGCATATAACTGCATGATTTATAAAATTTTGATACTCTTTCAAATTTTCCACCATGAAATTATTTGGTAAACTGTCAACACTCCCATCAGGCAGAGTTACTATTCCACGACATTGTGGGCAATTAAACTCTGGCCTATTTCCGGCATGACCCTTTAGACAAGACAAACAGAATGTATGAAGACAAGGCAGGAATTTGGCCAAACGTTCTGTATCGTCATAAGATTCATAACAAATCTGGCATGTTAAAAATTGCTCTTTAAATTCGTTACTTATCTGCGAAGAAAAGTCGGGGACAGCCATGATGATACGATATATCGTAAAAGCACAGTCACGCTCTCAAATCCGGAACTTGCGGAAATCGGTCTAGTTTATTCATGATTATGTGGAGTAGGCGTATCCGGAATCATTCTTAGATCGTGTAAGGTGTACAAGTTCAGTTATGTCAATGAGATACATAAATATGGTTAAGCCCTAGCCGCTTTTAGGCTTAAAACTTCCTGGTTAAGCTTATTTATACAAATAAATATGGTTAAGCTTTAAGCTCAGTTCAACTTCCTGGTTAAGCTTAGTACAATAAGTCCGGAAGCACAAATTGAAACCATTCAACATTCAAGTTGAATGATAAACTCTCATGTAATAATAAATTCACTTGTTCAACACAGCTATATATATTTTCACAACAACAATCTTATCCAAAACGATGGACCGTGATTGGGCCTAAAAGCCTTAAATACAAGTCAAAGTCACTGGTCTTATCCAGGTCGAGTCATACACAAGGTCAAACAACAAATCTTATAAAAAGGAAACTGCATTGCACACGGTACTGTTTAGTTGGAATAAGCTGGAATAATTCTTATTCACCCTCGTCCACGGCCTAAAAAAAGGATTGGTGGCCTAACAGACTGCCGCCGATTATACCCCTTAAGGCCTACCGTCATTACTCGACTGTATTTCATGAAGATAAGTAACTTTTCATTTTTGCTCTCAGGATTTATTTGTATGTTTTGCATTATATTATAGTTTCATGTAGATTATTTGTTGCCTTTTCTTGTTTTGCTTGTTTTTGTTTGCCTGATGAAAAGGGGTATATCCCCTTAAAACGTCGTGCCGTTCTATATGTATATCTGAATTTTCGGTGAGTCTTTATTTTGTTTCTGTTTTTATTTGTTGTATTTACTTTAGGCCTATATACACACTTTCTATGATTTAGGCCTATATATTGTGTTATTTTTTCATCACATCAAGTTGGCTTACTTTGTTTTTACCTCCAATTTATTATTATGATCTAGGTAACCTCCCGTATCATATTTGATCCTTGACGTGTTTTGTGCCTTGTCCGTTGGATCTACCTCTCCCATTTTTATTTGTAGAACTATAATTAAAGTCATTAAACATGTTAAAATTGAAATCAGAGAAATAAGATGAATAAAACATATATATAGATAAATTCAGAAAATGTTTCATATTTGTCTTTTTGTACAGTGTGAATTTTGTAAACTATTCTTATCTAAGGTACAATCGGCGAATTAGCGAACACGACGAATTCTAACAAGTTTGGAAATTTTGTACAAGGTTTCAAATATTAAACCCATGAAAGCCACTTTTCCGTCAAATCCGCTAGTTTTACTTGTCAAATCCCGCAAACTATCCAAAATCTGACCTCGCACTAACGTTTCCCATAACTTTAACAACACAGGCATTCAAACACTGGTACTTTAGAAAATGGTCATATCGCCCGTCCCTACTTAAAAAACATACCACCAACCCTAGTTCTAACAACCTAAGCTGACTCTATCCAAACATGAAAGTAATTACCCAGATAACATTGAGATATTTGGCAAATATTGACCCAATATATGTTGAATATCGGTCCAATATTGGCTACAGATATTGGTCTGATATTATCTGCTCATCGGCCCAAAATTGGTCCAATATTGGGGTTGGGGCAATATTGGGCCAATCACTTTTAACAGATATTAAACCGATATTGGGAATATATCAATTTATCATTGGCAAAGTATTGGTTCCCAATATTGTACCAACGCTTATTTTTTATATTGGGCCAATATTGTTGCAATGGTTTTCTGCCATTATTGGGCCGACAACGTGCCAATATTCCCCTATGGTATAACCCAATATCGGGCCAATATTGATCCATTGGTTCTCTGCCATTATTCCCAGATATCAAAGTTAGTTGGTCCAACAGTGGGCTGGCCCAACGTGGCTAACTAATTCAGCTACCTGGAAGGCAAATAAACCCTGTTAGTGTCAAGTGTCACGCCATCACGAGGTATACCTTGGTGTAGTCGAGAGTGCAATGACTAAATTTCAAGTATGCCTCAAATTGTGGACTTGTAATCGCAGGATGTTTGGTAGCATGACTTTAAAATATAGTATATACTTTCTGCGGTGTTTTATTTTCTTCTAGGCTTTACGTTGTCATATGGTGGCATTTCATTAGGTGGGTATGCTAAAAGGGTGGTGTTGTTACATTTTGTCTTGGGTTCTTGAACTTAATTTGATGTATATTCACTATTCCTTAGCCTATTGACTTGTTTAATGTCTCATTTTAAAGCTTACACTTTCTGCTATTTGTGGCAGTAATTTGGCTTTCATGGGTTACATAATTTAGGAGAGACAATGGTTTGAACTTGGCAGTACAAGGGTGGTGGTGCCTAAGGATGCGGTGCCTACGGATGCGGTAGATACCCAAATTGAGACAATATCGCCATTTTGGAAGGTTTGACACTGCTGGAACATTCACAAATGGATTCTGTGACCTCAAATACATACAGATAGTCACCAACATGGCTAAAATTTGGTATATAATTACAGTAATTGGCAAATTTATCATTTTTATACCTTCCTCAGACCCCTTTCCCCCTCGATCATTTTTTTGGGCAGCACCTTCTCATTTTTTGTCCGATTTTGACAAATTTGGTGTCAAAATGTTCAGGGGATCAAGCTGCATCAAATAAGGATTAGGACAGAATGATTTGAAACATCACTATTTTCTCCCCTTGTATAACCCACCTCTAATTAATTGAAGGTCATCAACACCAAGACCATAAGGGGTCTGTTTCAAGTTTAATGCATCAAAGTATCTATTAAAGTGTTTAGAACATATCCTGAAAAAATGAACTGTTTACCATTAATCATTCCAATTTATGACTTGCTTCAGTAAAACAAGCCAATTTTGAGAAAAACGCGTTTGAAAATTACAGTTTGCATTGCCGTCTATGGAGTAATTAACCATTAATTAGCTCATTATGCCAAAACAAAAGTGATATTTGGCTAAAAATTTACTTGAATTGAAAGAGATCATTAATATTAACATCATATCAAACAATTGTTTTTTTGACCATTTTGACCATGTAACACATTTTTAACCCACCTCATGAAATGCCACCATATGATATCCTACCAATAGTTTGTACCAATGTTGGGCCAATTTAGGCTGCCACTGTGATTCCAATAACAAAATGCTGATAGAATGCCAAGATTGGTCCAATATTGTTTTGCAAAATAATGCCATTGGCGATCGAAAACCAACATTGGCCCAATATCTCAATGTTATCTGGGTATCCGAACATGCCATTCAAAATTAAACTTGTAAAACTCGGCATGATTTTCAACCAAAGGGAAAACAATTTCAGAGTTATCGTAGATTTAGAGCCCCAAACCATACAGCGCGTACCCAACAGGAAGTTAAACCCTGGTCCTTACTACTTAGTCTGACCTTACTATGACCTCCTAGTACTAATAACCTGAACATAATTTGAAACTGACCAATCAAAGTATAGGTTTTCAAAAGCCCATTAAAATCGGGCCTCAGTATTTTCCGCCAAAAGGTATATGAAAACAGCAAATCACAGATTGGCACTAAAGAATGGCTCTGTGGTATAAACGGATCTAAACGGTATTAACACATAAGAAATTATGGCTCTGTGGCATAAACGGTATTAACAGGGGCGTATCCAGGAATTCGCAACCCGGGGCACAACTTAATTTTGGCGCCCCCAACAAAATTGAACAATGTCCTCCTCACCTCTCCTCGTCCCATGCAGTTATCATATGGTTATGTGACACATTTGCCCAATCAGCCAGAAGTAAGGTCCGAGAAAAGTGTCTTGTTTTATTTTTTTTATGCATAGAAAATCGGCACAGAGCGCTTGTTTGATGATGCTCATGAATATTAATGAGTTTGAGACATTGATTTAAAATAAAACAAGATGATAAAATAGAATTGTGTCTGGAAGAGTGGAAGAGTGATATGTCACTGAAAATATTATAAAATCTAATTGAAATAAGAAGAAAAAGGAAAAAAATGTGTATAGATCGAGAATCGAACCCGGTTTCGCCCGCACCAAAATAACGATCCCATAGCTCACGCTAC
>JXSR01S040003.1:63373-80847 GCA_000969725.1 Ophiothrix spiculata | reverse complement strand
TGCCATCTATAAGAAGTGGTTTTGTAAAAATATGAACAGACTGCCTTTCCTTGTGAAATCAACAATATATAGGCCAAACAAACATTTTGGACAAAGTAGACAAAAATACAGGGTAATGGCTGCATTTTCAAGCAATGGGGCCCTTCACTCTGGATTTCTGTTTATACTGTTTAATATTCTTCGACTTCTAGTTTTCAACTTACATCAATGATTTTTGTGCAAGAGGTAATTGGTTTCAGACTTGCCTGTTGTGTGGTCATACGACCAGCGTGACGTCAAATTTTTCAAGTGCACGAGCTTGACCTTGTCACATCTCGAAACTTTTGCTTGCCGTGCGACAAGCCGATATATCGATTACCATGTTGTGATGGTCGCAACGACACGATATTTTGAGTTGGAATAAATTCAACTTTTCTTGCGACAGGCCATTGCGGCAATATGCAAATGTGTCATGGTACAGTACGACAACTCAAAATTGCAAATGTTTGGTCGACTGATGCAACGTCATGTGCCGCAACGACAGCTACTCTGAAGCCACCTTCACACTACAGATGATATTAACAAAATTGAATCAACTTTGAAGACCTAATGGCACATTTCTCTTGACCAATCCAATTGAAGATAAGTGCACACACCCTCTAAAGTCCTTTGATTCTGCTTATTTACATTTAGCCACTATCTATATGGTTTTTGATAAACTATTTGTTCAATAATAGTAAATACCCTCATACTGATAATTTATAAGTTAAATATAATTTCATAAATTTCATATCAAGAGCGAATAGTCCTAAGTTGTTACATACCAGTAGTATAGTTATTTTTGAAAGCATGTTTGGGAGTGTAGATATAAGCACCACAATCTTGAAAATGTAGGCTCGTGTTTGAGATAGAGTTACGTGATCAAAAAGTTCTTCCACAATTTAATGCGGTATATCGAAGTATTGCCTACGAAGAAATTATTTTCAATTCAGAAAAAGATCTGGAAATCATCATTGACTTAATTGACCATTTTAAGTTTTAATTCTATAGAAATTCAAAAGGAAAGTTGGTGCTTGGTAAACATTTTGTTGTCACTCATCAAAAATTGGCTTGATAGCTAATAGGTGTATTGCATAAATCTTCACTTAACGCTTAGCATGTGTATTCAGTTTCATGCGCAAACAGTGTTTGCTTTTCCAGCAGTCTCAGTTGCCACTTGCTCTGAGCCAGACGATGGTGGCCACGCAATAAATTGCCTGTTTACTCAGATTTGATGGGTGTTCATCCGTGGTATCGCCCGTATATTTCAATGCGTAAATGAAAAGAAAAGTAGTTCTTTAAAATAATCAGAATATCTCTTTAGTTTTCTGGGGTTAAAGTCCCAATCTAACGGTTTTGAAATCTGCATATGTTTATACACTAAGTAAGTTCATAAAATGAAATTTTCGTGCTTTATTTAAAATTCAAGTTTTTTGAATGGGAGTTTCAAAATCTGATGACATCACGTCCTACCCCCCCCCCCCTGCTCTGAGCTATGTACACCAATTTTTCTTGTAATCCCTTTTTAAGAGTCTCTTAGTGTGACACACACAGCCGTAAATGTTGGAGATACTCTCAATGGACAACAATCCAAAATGGCACTTCAAGCTCTTTTGTGGTGGATGGTTGCACATAGAGAAGATATTGTGTGTATCCCATCATGCATTGCTTTCTATATGATTGTTTGCATAGGAAATCAATTGAGTAGTTAGTGTTTAAATGACCATAAATGGAAGTTCATTGTTGTAATCTTGTTGTTTGGGTATGTTATATCACTAATTACTTGCATGACTCCCTGTACAAAATTTTCCATAAGAAGCAATGCATGATGAGATACAGAGGATATCGTCTGTTGAACATTGCATCATATTTGATATTTAGGTATATATTTCTTAAGTGTTGTATATTATCAATTCTTTTACTAAGTGGGTATTGTTCACAAGGGTACAAATATTTTATGGTGTTTTTTTTTGAAATTGGCTCTTAGAGCTATTTTTCTTCAGCATCTTTTAGGTAAATTTCTGAAGAGATAATTACAAATGCTTGAAAGAGGAGCTTCAACAAGACAAACGTTTGACCCAATCACAGTATTATTTATGGCAATATTTTGTATATAATCATGGAATGTTGTTGAAATAATAACACACCTTTCTATTTTTCTGTATTCATTGTAATCCATTCCTTAAATTTTGCATGTACTTAATTTTGTGATTTAAAAATTGTCCATGTATCACCGGTAATTGGGATTTAACATGATAAATCTGTGCCACAATTATAGCTCGAAAAATGTAAACAAAAATCCAGAGTGAAGGGCCCTTTTGTTTGTAAATGTGACCTGACCCTGCATTTTTGTTTTCATGTTTGGCCACAGAATTATGGCATTGATTTATGAAACTTGTGATGTAATCTGGATTTGTCAATCTCATTCTAATAATTGTTGATTTTTTAGAGAGTTTGCAAAACACACATTCTTTGCCATAATGATGTGTAAGGCACACAAATACAACTATAAAGTGGTTTGTAACAGTATTACAGCCAAGAATTTTGGCTTCGCACCAAATGACGACATAGAGAAAGAGGCTTGATTGTTCACCTGAAGATTATTGTAAAATATTCATTGCATGTTTTGAAATTATTTAGAGGTGCATGATCAAGTCTACGGTAGTTATCTTGGAAAATCAAATCTGTGGCCAGGTTGCAGCCGGCCGCTTAAAGTTGTGGCCTAATTGTGCTCCAACGCCTAAACTGCAATTGAAAATCATGGACAAATGAACCTAGAATTTAGTTAAAGCTGAATAAAACTAGAGTAAAAAAATGTCGTGTATAACCAAAACCCACTCTTTTTGAATTTTTCTTTTTTATTTGGAAACCATATTGAGCTTCGCAACATGCGGCCTTGGCAGGAACACTGGTGAGCAACGGATTTCAAGCTTCAATGGCAAAGGACATGTGTTTTTCAAACTCTCCATCATGTGACAAAAAACACCTTGTTTTTAGGCGGGCGAATGAACCTTTCTAGATATTGTCGGCATGATTGTATTTTTTTCCAGGATCACTGAAACAAAGCTTAGTAAAAATAAGATTTTTTGCTCACTTTGCTTGCATTTTCAGAAAAAAGCTGATTTTTATTTACACTATGAACAGATAATCTTGGCCAGTCAAGCTATGATACAGGTGTTTTTCTGTTTCCTTAAAGGGGCTAGCCTAGATTTCACCTAGAATTAAATATTTATGGAAATGCTCTAAACAAAGCTTTTAAAAGTATAGTAAAATCCAAAAAAGTTCAAAAATTTACGCACAAATGGCTCAAATTGAGAGGGAATTAATTTGCAATATATCATTCTTTGATGGTGGTGTGGCTATCCTGTGTTTCCTAAATCCTAACTTTTGTACCTCAGATGGATTTACCAGATAAAAGATCAAACAAAGCTCCTGGAGATAATTTAAAACATATAAAAAGAGAAACAATTTCTTCAAAAATAATTTGTTTGGCCTTCACCAGTGTAGAATCTAGATTTTTTTCAGTTTTCAAACTAGAAACACTGTTTTCACACCACTTTTTTTCGCCGGCGAAAAAAATTAAAGTAGGTAAAGAATTGCAATTTTCTCCAATATTTCTCAAAATCATGGAAAACTACTTGTTGGTAATATTAATATAAACATGTTCTATCGATTCAAGTATAAATATGCAGATAAAAAATTAGTGGGAAGAATCTAAGCCAGTCCCTTTAATGTCTATTTTACTTTGATTATTTTCTGTGCTATGAATGTGTGTGTAGAGATTTATCTAGTATTTCAGTTATTTAAAAATCTATTGTGTAATTTAGTAAATTTGTAAGATGTGTATGTTACAATGAGTATTTTTATTGGATATTTTTTAATTGCTATTGTCAGTGAGCTTGGTCTTATTACTTTAAATTGTTTTCAAACCTTTTGAAATTTTAGCACCAACATGTTGCTGACATTTCTCTTATTTTTGCTGTAAGGCCTAAAAAATAATTGTTTGATTGGCGTTACATAGAAAAAAAAATAGGGTAGGTAGGTCAGAATTTGTTTTACATTTTTTTTTTCAAGTCTATGTTTCACATACAAAAACACAAAATATATAATAATAATAATGGCATTTTTATAACACCTTTTACCGAATAGGATACAAAGCGCTCGACAATATATATGACAATATATATATATGTGGACTGCTCTTGCAAAATGAGAGGAAAGTTGCAAATCTATATTTTGAATAAATGGCAACTAAACTAAAAATAGGGTGAACAAGTAAAATTTCGTTTTTTTATTTTATTTTTTTGACATAAAACGCATTCATTACCTCTACCAAAAGTTTTGAAGGTCAACTTTGACGGGAAGTGCAATTTTTCAGGGGTAATTGATTGCATGTTGCTATTATACACTGTAGTAATCAGTATCTTTGAAAGCGATTTGCAACTAATTTTTATTACAATATATTCAGTGGACTGCTTCGTATTTCGATCTCTAAATGAAAAACGGAGAAAGAAAGTGTCACAAAATATATATCATTCAAAAGCTGAGATTATAGAGAATTAAAATATGGCATAAACTCAATTTTGAAATTTGCGACTTTCCTCTCATTTTGCCAGAGCACCCCTCATATTATGTATATGACACATATACAAAAACATTTTCACTTTTTCTGTAACACATCTTTTATTTGTCATTTTAAATGTCCTGCAAGCCATATCTCGGGCCCCCATGAATCGATTCCCATCAAATTTGGGATTTTGAGGTTTTTTACCATGCTAAAAAAATAAAAATATTTAGGGTCAGCAGTAAAAATAGGGTCGGTCGGGTTATGCCAATCAAACAAATTTTTTTAGGCCTAACTCGGCTATGCCTTGTGAGAGTCTCCAATACTGACTTCAGCACGCAGTGCATTTTTGTACAATTTCACTTGCGCCAAGTATAATGCGGTTATTGATAAGTAATACATATGGCATTTATTTAAAATCTCCTACATCATAAGTCTGTCAGATAGTTGGTCTGTAAATAAGTTTTTTTTAGCTTATCATGGAAGTAATTAAAACATAAAAGAGAGCAAAAATTAATTTTTTAGAAATATAGTATTATAAAGAGAGTCATGAATAATTAAACTACAGATGAAAATGGTAAAAAGTTTGTGTATAAATGAAAAAATTGCAATAAGATTTTAAAATTTAACTCGAACATTTTTGATAATTGTAGCAAAAAGGTGCGAGAAAACTAATAAACTGAACTGAATGAGAAAGGTACGGAGTATATATTATTATTATTTCTGGTTTATTAACGAATGCATGGTAGCCCGCAGGCTAAATTACAGCAAACTCACATTGAAAACATTTAAATCCAATACAATTAGAATATACATATAAAGACATCAAAAATAATATAGGAATAGTAAAACATACATATACCACACATTAAAAACAGTAAACAGTGTGATGCATAAATATATGGTATATTATTTTTTCCATTCATTTGTATTGTAATGAAATTACATGAAAATGTTAAGAAACGGTTTAAAATAAGTTGATGTGGATCATAAACAAAAAATTCTTAGCATGTATACTGATATTGGACTCTTGTCATGATCATAAAAATTGAATTAGATACCTTTTCAGATATAGTTATAAGCAGCATGTAGCTGGCCATCTACGATGATCTGCTGTCACATGACACCCTACCGGCTGGTCATGTGACTAGGAGGGATTCACACGCGCTGAACGAAGGGGTTGTGATGACCTTGCAAACTACATGCTGCTTACAATGTGACTCTGAAAAAGGATCTATTTCAATTTTAAAATAATTCTTACAAAGTTAGAATTTTGTGAAAAGGGTTTTTTGTGTGTAAATTTTAGACCTGGGGAAGGTTCCCTTGAATGAAAATTTGCTCAAAATAGGTGTCGTATAAAGAGCCAAACTTTCAATAAAAAGGCAAGTGAAAAGCGCTGTACATATGTGGTTATTAAATTGCGAAAATATTAACACGAAAGCTTGATAAATTTACTGTGATGCAGAAGGGAGCTATTCTAATGTGTTTGTGCAAAATGTGTGTGTAACTATCCCAATTTTAAAGTGGGAAAATATTAACAATATGAAAAAAGACATATTTTCAACAAGTTCTTTGCTTCTAAAGCATCATTTTACCAATCAGGAAGTGTATTTTTCAGCCTATGCTACACTTGGTTCTCATGAAAAAAATCTTTAATTTTAGTTGTCGTGAAAGTGCAACTGCTAAAGACGATCACGGTGTTAATTTTCACCAACAGGTGGCAGCGTTTTAGGAATTCATCGCCGGGAATGTCAAAATTTGGTTTTATAACATCAAACATATAAAAAAAAGTTAATTACGTTAATTAATCTAACGCTCGAGTTTTCAAGTTATCATCAATTAAAAGGAAAATGACGTCATCATATATAACGTCATAGCGCGCTTAGATGATCAGTGACCCCCATTTTTATTGCTGAATTTTGAAGTTTAGACTCTTATCTATTAACTGACAAAAAATAAACAAAATCTACAGGTAGGAACTTATCACCGCGATCGTCCTTAAGCTTCCTTGTTAAGTAAAAATTCATATGCATTGCTAAAATCATGTAAAATTTGATTTCATAATGAAAGCTGCTGAATCGGCATATTTCCACATTGAGACTCAACGAATGAGATCTGGTTTTGAGTCCATATTTATGAAAGTCCTCAAGTTGGTCCTTGGCCTTAGCCTCAAAGACCCCGGGCGAAGACCCAAGTCCTTGGCCTTTGGCCTTGGTCTCAGACACCAAGTTGGCCTTTGTCCTTGGCCTTGGATACCTAGTCTTTCATGACTACAACACTGGTTAACATAATGGTTTCCTATCTGTAAATGTTCAGATGTTGAGTAGGTTCTAGTTGTTATGTGACTTCTTTTCTTGATAATCCAATCATCCAGGGCTACCTGGCACAGTGGTTAGAGCATCCGACTCATAATCTCATGGTTGTGGATTGGAAAACCAGCCCAACATTTGAGCTACAAATCAGCCCAACAATAATCTGGTTTAGGAACATTGAAACAAGTCAATATCATGTCACCAATGGTTTATTGAGAGTCTATCGATATGCATTGCATGACCTCAATCAACGTGGAATCTTTTACACGCGCTATTCTCGTTGCATGGCCCGTGTAAAGACTACATCGATGGGATTCGATCAATGCATATCGATTGACTCCATAAACCATAAGTTAGACATAAATTTTGTTAATAGAGTGGAATTAATCCTCACCTTCTAGCCCCCTGTAACATGTATATATACTTTGAGACCCAACATCTACCACCCCATGCACTCCTACTTTGATGGATTACTCATAACCATCTTAGGGGTAATGCTGCTTTCATACTTACGTCGCTTTGCAGCTCTGTCCCTTGCTTCCTTTCACACTTTTGTAGCTTTGCAGTTTTGTCGCTTTTCAGATTTGCCGCTTCATGTCGCCCTGAAAGTTAAATTAATTTCAACTCAAAATTTCTTGTCGTGCGACAAAATTTTGCCGATATCTATTATCTCAGCGACGTGTAGCTTTGCCGCTACGACAACTAGAAGCGGCAAGTTTTTGCAAAAAATATACGTCACAGCGACAAAGCTGCAAAACTACACGAGTATGAAAGCAGCATAACGCTAATTTTCCCCCATCAAAATGATCACAAGGATGCAAAGTAATATTTGCATTTTTACACAATTGTAGAATAAATTGTAACTACCACTAGGAGATAAGAGTTAAATCAGTTTTATCTTAGGGGTAATGTTAATTTTCTGCCATCAAAATGATTACAAGGATGTAAAACAATAACGTTAGTATTTTGACTCATTTCATAATAAATTGTAACTACCACCAGAAGATATGTGTTAAATTAATTTTTTCCTTAAAAAAGTACAGCAAGTTATGAGATCATTTGAAAATTTATTTCTGAATATTGTTTAAATTAAAAGTAAAATATAACGCACCAGACATATATGTAAACAAACAGTAACAGGCAATTAAGAACAAAAACAAATACATTAAATTTCACATTTACTTTTATCTTTGAAACATTTTCGAATGATCAATTCATGTAGTTTCCAATTACATTCTCATCTCCCGGGGCTCAACTGGAAGTAGTTCATTTTATGATGTCAAATGAAAGCCTATATTTTTCTCATTGTAAAACCAAATTTCACCTCCAAATTCTTCATAGTTTCGAAGATATAGCAGAAAATGTAAAGTTATATGGTATAGCAATTTTCTGTTTCTTTTTTGTATTTACATAACAACCTCATCTCCAGGGTTGCATACTTTATTTTGCTTCTGAAGAGAAAACAAGAAGCGACCGGAGTGAGGAAGCTCATAAAATACATTTCAGAGGTAAAGGTCAACCAGTTATAGTATATTATACATAAGATGATATCGGAGCCCACACCTTTTTTATTTACGAAATAGTCTACTTTGTAAAAATATCACTATTTTCATGGGAATATATTTTCATTATTATTAGCGGTTTTGATGTCATTACAATAGAAACCTAGTACAAAAGACACTTTTTAAAGAGTTTATTTTTGTGATTTGATGTCTACTTGCAAAATTTGTGAAAATAAAAAATCCTCGAAAATTTATACTTTTACAGTATTGGTTCTCTTGACTGTCACCAATTGAACCAATTGTAAAATGTGTATCTACTTTTTTTTAAATATCTCACTGGCAGTAATTTGTGCAATTTAACATCTAAGTATTTGAGTGATAATGGTGATTAACAATTCAACTACTCACTGTATCTCCTTATACAGGAGCGTACCGTTGTTGATTTGTGATGAATCCACAGTTGATATTCAAATAAGTGCGTCACGCACGGCACAGCGTACACTGAGGTGCGTTTACGCAGTGCACATAAATCGGCGCACTGTTCATCGCGCGTCGGGAACTTTAGTATGTGCAAGGACTGGCGCTTGGGAACAGTTGAAAACGACAAAGCAACAATCATTTAAAAACTAGCATTTTGTTTCAGATTCTTCAAAGTACTGTGATTGGGATGAGTATTTGTTAAATTGAAAACATTTAAAATTTAATTATACGTTTTCAGGAAGATTTTCGTTGTTGAAAGGTATTCAAACATGCTACAGAGTTGTTCATGGCTAATCAACAACGATGCATCGGCGTATTTTTATCACACTCGGGTGGCTAAAGCCACCCTCGCGCAATAAAAAATACGCAGACGCATGGATGCATCGTTGTTTGAATACCTAAATGAATACGCCAGAATAAGAACATCCCAACTCCAATAGCTCCCTTCTGTTAATTATATTTATAAAATATAAATGCATACAAATTTCTGAAAATGCTTTCACATCACTAAAATGCATTTCCATGTCAATATCCTAATCATATTGTCACATTTGACCTTGTAGTTGACTTGTTTAGACATTGTTAGATAATTGTTATAGTACATAGTTGCTATATTTAAACAGCCATTACAAGACAAGATAAAAAGTGATAATTGAATACGCCAGAATAAGAACATCCCAACTCCCATCCCAGCTCCCTTCTGTTAAGTTATGTAAAATATAAATGCATATAAATCTCTGAAATGCTTTCAAATCACTAGAAAGCATTTCCATGTCTTTATCTCAATAATAGTGTCACATTTGACCTTGTAGTTGACTTTGTTCGACATTGTTAGATAATTTTCCCTAGCATATATATAGTTGCAGAGGGGAGCTCATGGAGTTGGGATGTTCTTATTCTGGCGTATTCAATTGTCACTTTTTATCCAATGAGGGCTTTTATTGATTTCTTCTGGTAATTCTCCCTGGGGGCTGTCTGTTATTATGTTATACTGCCCTCATGTGCCTGCTGTGCACTCACTGTGCGGGTATTTCAATCTTTCTTTCCTGTGGTTTGCTCAGTGATGAAGGTCATGTTCTATGTTGCTCTGCATTATAAATTTGTCATTTTGGAAAATAAACTAAATGAAAACAAAAAATCATGTGGGATTTGAAGTACACCAGGAAGCCCAGCCAGCACGCACAGGTGCAAGTTTTGGCCGCGGGTGCCAGCTGGGGCCCACATGGGCTAGCCCACCTAGCCTAGGTGGGCCCCACATGGGTCCCACATGGGCCCCATCTAGGCTACCATTTGTGGGCTTATGATGGGTTAGCCCATGTTGGGTTTTATGTGGGTCCCATATGGGTCCCATGTGGGCTCATAATAGTGGGCTCAAGGTGGGTTAGCCCATGATGGGCATTAGGTGGGGCCCATCTGGGATTTTCCTGGGCTACCTTATATTATGATGGGTTTTAAGTGGGCTTGCCCATCATTGATGTCATCTCTCGGATTTTCATGGGTTTTTAATGGGCTTGCCCTGCATTGGTTTTATGTGGGTTTCTGACCGTAAAAAGAGATTCTAAACTTGGTCCCATACGACCCACCATAAAGGTCAACTTGGGGTGAACGGTTTGTCGAAAAGTTCCCGATCATTCCGCTTCTGGGCCGTTCATCAAAGTGCTTTCCTATTATTGATCTGAACATAACTATGGCGACGTATGTAGGCACATGTTGCAAATTCGCACTACACTAACATTAAAACAAATTCTGTTTTGAACCGAGTGAATCGATCGTTTTAAGGGAGTGTTCATAAATACCTTGGTGAGATAGAAAACTTTGGGGTGGGTCAAAAATTAATCAAAAAAAAAAGAGTCCCCTGTAGCTATAGGGTTTTCCTGCATTTCAATTTCGATTTAGGCGCGAGTCCCTAGGGTGTGAGTCCCCCAATTTTAGGCAGCCCTCCCGATCGAAAAAACATTCTATCGCAATGTTCCGCTAGCTTGTATTACCATGATTACAGACCGCGTAGACCTACACGATACATTTTGTTAAGAGATTGAAAATTAGATCGTTTTTGCCCGCGTTTTTGTAAGTCATATGTGCGCTTTGGAGATCCTTTTGTCCCTTTTCAGCTTTCAAAAGCTACGTAAATCAAGTTGTTGGGGATACCTTTTGGGCCTCAATATAACTTCATATGTCAGTTGGCGATAAACGTTACTCATAAATTTAAGAGATTACAGAAGTCTCTCGAATCAGAATTTGAAAATGTTGACAGGTATGGCTCAGTTTTGATTTAGGCCTTCTCCTTTTGATTAAAAATCAGTGCCAACATAGACCAATACTTGGGCAAAAACACCCTTTTGGCAAATTTGGTTGCATAAAATTGCAATTTTTGGCAAAATGTATGATTTTTTTTGGCAAAGGGGGTCACTTAGGGAGTGTTTAAAATACTTTGGTAGGGTGGTTGGCCAGGTCAGGAGCCATTATTTTGAAACATTTTGAATTGGTAAAAAGATGACTTAAATGTTTTAGAAATAAACATATAAAAATCAATATCAATAAAATTTAGGGTTTTTTCTAACGTATAAATTAAACGCTTTTAAACAGTTTTGTAAAAACTCCACACTTTCACATTTTTGAAACGTTTTCTGACCCAAAACAAAACCGTTTTTAACGTTCAAAAAACGTTATTTAGTTAGCTGGTAGGTACCATATGTGGGCAACCCACCAAAATCCAATATGGGACCCAAGTGGGTCAGCCCACATCAGGCCCACATTATGGGCAACCCACCAACATCCCATATGGGACCCATGTGGGTCAGCCCCCATTGGGCCCACATATGGGCAACCCACCAATTCCTATATGGGACCCATGTGGGACAGCCCACATTGGGCCCACATATGGGCAACCCACAAACATCCCATATGGGACCCAGATGGGTCAGCCCACATTAAACCCACATATGGGCAACCCATATAAATCCCATGTGGGACCCAAGAGGGCAAGCTCACATGGGCTTGCCCATGTGCATCCCGTATGGGACCCATGTGGGCAAGCCCTCTCAAAGCCCATGAATGGGCAATAATGGGCAACCCACATTCAACCCATGTGCACTGGGGCCCAGATGCGTTAGCCCATGCCCACCTGTAACCCACCTTGCCCAGGTGGGTCCTAAGTGGGGCCCACCTGCGCATGCTGGCTAGGAGGGGAATTATTGAAAGGATTGTGATCGCATGCTGCTGGGGTGCTTCTAGGCAGTTATTTTAGGGTAATTTTACTGGGTTTCTTGCTTGGTATGCAGTAAAATACACAGTCACACATGACTGGAAATTACAACAAGGAATCATTCAGCACATGCAACTGAATGTGATGGGGCTACTCAAGTTTGATTTTTGCACAAAGTTAATTAGTCTTGATATATCAGATATTAGAATTAAATCAGATATTGGAATTAAACCAAATACTACAAGTTTATTTAAATGTCAAGCTTGCAGCAAGGAGTACTGGCATTTGGGACTTGAGAAAAAGTGGTCTCTGGGACTACACTAACATATAGCGATGGTCGCTAACTCCGTTTTTATGGCTAAACTCCAAAAATGATTGCCAAATAATGAGTATTTTTAACAATTTAGCGATCATTTTTGGAGTTAGAGATCAAAACAGGGTATAGTGAAATCGGCCCCTGGTATGCAATTATACATAATCACCACCCCATTGTGAATATTTTAGCAACATATGTACCGATTATAGCCTATCAATAATTGATCCCAGGGTAATTGATAAGCCAGAAAGTTGGTTGAACTTACCATTGTCAGTTATTAAAGATAAGAGGTTAAAACTTATAGCCTTCGAAACTTTAATTGTTTACCTTACTAAGATATAATGTGATTGAACCTTTGATCCCGGGCTTTGATCAAGGATATATATATACAGTAACCTGTTTTATCAAAGAAGTTTAAACTTTATTTTTGTTGGTTTAAATAAAAATAAAGTAACGTTGCACCCATGCCTTGCAGTGCGATTTTTCTCTTTATAATCGCATTATTGAAAGTGGTAGTCCCACGGGTAGTCCCAAAAGTGAAGCAATTAAATTTTGTTTGTATTATGAGTTAGCGTGAAAAACAAAATCCACTTAAATTAATTTGTTTAACTGCATTTAGTATTTTGGTTTACACAGTGCTCTGCACTGATCCTTGTGTGTGTGACTTAGTGCAACATGGCTGCAGAGGAAATAAATAAAGTACTGGTAAGTATTGATGTCAGGAACACAGCTTTTTTATTCCATGTAAATTTTATGAGGTTTAAAGCTTTTAATAAATTGTATTGCAATTGTGGCCATTTGACCAAATTATGTGTACCGTATCATTACCTGTCGTCACAGCTGTCATCTTTAGTTTGATAGATTTGATAATTTAAAGCAAGAAATAGCTTACTGGGCTCATTCTCTCTTTAGTGTCATGCTCCTATATTGAAATAAGCACCAACATGCACAAGGAATAAAAATCCCCCCATGCAAGTTTTAATGAGATGTGACCAAAGGATAGTGATGTAGAGCCGGTAATTTTTTTTAGAAACTTTAGAAATGTTAAGTTTTTGAATTTGAAATATTGAAATTTCAAAATGAAAATTTGCCTCAACATGTTGGGAAATCTAATCCTTGATCTAAAGTAGGCCTCCTGGATTGAGTTTATCAGCGGATGATCACAAACTGTTGCGATATGTAGCATGACATGTTTGCACACATATGTCAAATTCAAGTTTACTTGCAACAGACTATCGCACCAATATGCAAATGTGTCATGCTGCATTAATTGTAACAGCTCAAAATTACAAGTTTGTGGTTAACGTAAAACTAATAATAAAATAATAATAATTTTTGTATAGCAATTTTCTGTTTATATCAAACCACTCATGATTTGCTGCAGGTAGATCGTCACAATCATTTCACTATATATTTAGACATTTTGCAGCCTTTTCAAGCCAAGCCCTATCATTAGCGGGATCGGTAGTTGGATTTTAATATGTACACTTTATCATTATGTTTATGCAGCCTCTTTTTCTCATTAATGGACCATTCTGGTGAAAGTTTTAAGTGCAGGAGGAAGACCAGAGCGCCCAGAGAAAATCTTGCGGAAGCAAGTATGGACTGAAAACTAAATGCACAAATACCTCTGAGACCTGGGATTGAACCCGGCCGCGACAATCCTGTGCTCGTTGTAGGAAGAGAGGGAAGTACCCATGCGCAAACCCACTCCCCAAACACAACCACAACAGCTACTCTGATACCTTAAACAACCATATGTCTTGGTAATTCCAGGTTGTTTATTTGCATTCAATATATTTCTTGTTGCTGCGAAATAGTTGCATTCAATCCATGTCTTTGCATGGTCTCTTTGACCAAAACAATAGGGCAATCTGTTTGACGTACTAAAACTACAATTTTTAGGCCCCAAAAGGGTGGGTCCTATTTTTACCCCGTATAAGATCTTTGCATCATGCCTGATCCCCCCTGTGTTGTAAACGATCCCTAAGAATCATAGCATACTCTCTAAAACCATGCAGCACTAACTTTATGTCTATTTGCATATTGTTTTTGTCATATTTAGGAGATCGTTGCAGTAGAAGTAGACAATATTAGAATATCTATCAATGAAGCCTGCCAACATCTTCAGCCAATCCAATTGATTGTTTATACTGCGGTTTCCGTGGCAACCATCATCTGGGTGTATGGATGGTTGCATGATCCTCAAATAAGTAAGTAAAATTCATCACTCTTTTAAATAACACTGGCATTGAGAATTAAATCGTTTAAAAAAAAATATTGTGATCTTAAAATTTTGCTTGAAATGTCTCATATCCTTTGTCTATAGTTTAAAATGAAGATCTATAGGGAGCGGCAGGCAAAGTGTGAAAAGTTTTTTGTACTCCCTTTAGGTCAGAGCAAATCAAAGATGTACCCTTTGCCTTGTATGACATTGTATTATTTGCCAACAATGTATAGTGATGTCAGAAAGAATTATTAAATCAACTGGTTCATGCTTTTTGATTTCGCATCGCTAATCGATTTTATCACATTATGTGGTACCCGGTAGTTCAGATGAACAGATCGAGAAGTATACCTGAACTGGTAGCCATTATTAGTTATCACTTGTATGCAGTAAAATTCCCTGTAACATATCAATTCTTGAACTACATCTCAACAATTTGAGGGCCAATCAAAGACCAAATTTGCTATACCATTTTTTTTGTTCAAAAGTACCATTAGTATATGTTTTTGTTTGTTTCAGCACTGAAAGAGCGGATCAAGAAATCATTTTTCAAAATGGTTAGGAGTCTACCTCTAGTTGGAGCAAAGGTAGGTCAACCACACTGAAAACCTAAACTTGACGGCCCAACTAAGTAAAAGCTTGTCCAGCTGGTGCCCACCTGGACGAGCTTTTACCTAGTCAAGCTATATAGATTGACTAGTTTTAGGCTAGTTGCTCGACTAGCTTTTGCCCAGTCGGTCTTGCTCGTCGACCCAGCTCGACTAGTTTAAACTAGTCGCTTGACTAGTTTTTGACTAGGTAAAAACTAGCTTTTGCCCAGTTCCGCAAAGAAGAGTGACCTTACTCAGCACTCAATGCAGTAACCCCCGACTTGGCGAGTTCTATACAGGTGTCCATTGTAAGAATTCAAAAACAAGCTTTTCCAAGGTGAAAGGAATGACCTTGATGTGACGTGGAAATTGCAATGTAGCTTGACTAGTTGTAACTAGGTCCTTTTCTCCAGAATGGTTGGGAAACTAGTTTAGGACCAATTTTAAGCTCGTCGATCATGCTTGACTAGTTTTTTCCAATTTTTGAAACCAGTTCAGCTTGCTCGACTAGTTTGGCTTTCTGCCTGACTAGAATAAACTAGTCAAGCATGCTTGACAGGGTAGACCGACTAGTTTAAATCTAGTCAAGCATATAGCTGAGGAGTTTTAGTTTACAGTGCATGCAGATACTGTAAAGGGACTCATTTTTGGTAGGGATTTAATTTCCCTAGATTGCAAATTTGCAAAATTATATCCCTCGCTAAAATGTTTAATTCACCATTGAAAATAATGTAAAATGTTCTAAATTAGTGAAATTAAATCCCAGCCAAATTGCTGATAAATTGAAATTCCCTTATGTCCTCACAAAATTTAATCACTTTACAGTATCCAATTTTGAATAATATAAATGATAGGAATAGATAATATTTTAATATTTGATCAGTGACTTATCTAGGGGGTGGGCAAAGTGTCACCCTTGAAAAATGTGGAGAGAAATTTTAAAGGCAAGGGGATGGGGGGAAATAGGGGTCAAAGAAAATTAAAAAAAAAAGGGGAAAAGTGAAGCTGTGTTCCAAAAAGCATATTTTGGTTTGGTAAATGCATTGAAATACCGTTGTTTTAACAGGTTGTACATGTAGAAAAAAAGCATATTCCTTGGGTGCCTTCAGTAAAGTTTTCCCCTGGTTAATTTTGTTTCATCTCATATTCAGATAGAATATTACTCTCAGCTTTAAAATGATACTTGGTTATGACACCCAAAAGTGGAGTTATGATACGTTGAAACATTACAAGTCAGAATATGCTTTGATGTTTTTATTTTGTGTACATACATTTCCAATTCAACTTTGTGTAAAAGATGTTACTTTTCAAATATTTTCGAGTTGAAATGAAAGCTGACATTTTGCATGTAGTTTAAAAAATGCATGAACATTTCAAATAAATCTCCATGTTGTCGAATATGACTTTCACATGCATTTTGCAAACCCTGTATCTCAAAATAAGAAATGACAACTTTACTGGAGATTCATGGTGGATGGTTACATTTATGCTTTTTGATTGACAACAATAGGTCCGCATTCTATATTATAATCATCCTTAATTTTCATCAAAATCTTTGTTTTTTGCCACTCATTCTATGCATGAATCTTTTGCAGGGCTGCAGTTTCAAATAATCACAAATATATCGATTTTATTTCATCAAACAAACTAGGCCTATATATATTTTCTGCAAATATGGCTACTTATTCAAAAAACCCAGTTGCTTCCAATGGCTATTGCTGTATCGGGACCTTCCCATCATGCCTGGCTTCAAATGGGATTTTTGTAAGGGTTGTAGTGAGGTACATGATTAAAAACAGCACAATTAGCAGACCTCATCCCAATTTGGCATTTCAGATAGGTTTCATTACAAATACCCATCCTTACAGAGGATGATTTAAGACCTTCCCACAATACATAGTAACTGCTCAGTGGGCATGAATAAACTATGTTCAGCGAGGTCAAATTACCACTGCTGTGTATCATATGGGAAAGATGTGAAATTTCACACTAAATTAAACTGTATTATGGGTGTCAAAACTTTAAGCAAGATTTCTTTAAATATTCATAAAGATAGTAGTATGACCTTTCTCAAGGTAATTTTAATTATATGGTCGCTTACGTAATAGACAAGCTATATGCTAGGTTGAAAACATGCATTTCACTATAAAGTCAATGGGAAATTGCTCTCACTGTGGGTTGTTTTGAGCTATTGATTTCAAATTTTGAATGGAATTATGGGAAGTACTTAAAACACCATCTGTCTCCTTACAACCTATAA
>JXSR01S040002.1:198023-212791 GCA_000969725.1 Ophiothrix spiculata | reverse complement strand
GAGTTAGAATAAATTTTTCACCTTTTGCATCCAATATCGAATGTTTACTATAACATATAGGAATATTTCCGTGGTATCGCCTTTAGATAAAATTTACCAGCTATTCTGAGAAAAAAAGGTTCATGCAAAGGTCACGCCTGTCACGCTTGTATTCGCCTACTGGTAAGTTTCATCCCAGCCTATTTAGTTATCACACAGATAATTTCTATGTAAGGCAGGATGGGACCAGGGCATATTACTTTACCACAGGTAAGTTTCATCCCAACCTATTTAGTTATCACACAGATAATTTTTATGTAAGACAGGATTGGACCAGGGCATATCACTTTACTACAGGTAAGTTTCATCTCAACCTATTTAGTTATCACACAGACAATTTCTATGTAAGGCAGGATGGGACTAGGGAATATTACTTTGCCACTGGTAAGTTTCATCCCAACCTATTTGGTTATCACACAGAGAATTTCTATGTAAGACAGGATGGGACTAGGGCATATTACTTTACCACAGGTAAGTTTCATCCCAACCTATTTAGTTATCACACAGAGAATTTCTATGTGAGGCAGGATGGAACATTGGCATGTTTACTTTACTAAAGGTAAGTTTCATCCTTGCCTCTTTAAGTGAATATCACTCATATAGAGTTCCTTTTAGATAAAAGAGAGAATGTGTAGGAAACACACCGGTAAATAGATCCCCATAGACTTTGGATACAAATTGCCTATGATCACTTGCCATTTTCCCACCCAAATCTTGACTCGTCGATTCATGCTTGGTCTCAATTGAAAGATGCTGAACATGTCTTTTCTACAAAACAGACAAAAATGCAAGGTTAAGGTAAAGTTTTCGAGGTAAAGTGCGTAGAAGTCATGTTGCATTTTGTGCATACCCATTTTGAAAATGTTGAAATCCTGTGTTCTAAAAAGACCTTGAAAATTGTACAGATATGTTACAAAAATAGTCCAGTTGTTAAAATTAATTTGGTGAAATTTAGTGAAATACTTGTCTGCATATTGTATACTCTATTTTAGGCAGAGAGACCATATTCTAGCATTCAACAGGCATTTAGCAGCTATGTTTGCTGCTACAGCATTTTATTTACCGATGTGGTACGCTGGCAGTACCTGAAGGGCATATTGCTTTAGCATGGAAGTTTAAAACTGATTTCAACGGTGTTTTTTTTGTTTTGATAGACTTCTTGCGGACATTAGAAGGTTGAAACACTTTTAGTAGTGTTGGGATCTCAGGTTATATTTTCAATTACTTGATGGTAACATAACTCCATTGGGATACATTTTGATGTCTTTATGTTTTATGTTTAAAATATGTTTTGTCAAATACAACAAGCACCTGGAATTCTATGTTTCCTCAAATGTTTTGCTGGGTCTTACTAATTCATCTTGTTACATTAAATCTTATTTTTTTCCTATTTTTACCTTCCAGAATTCTTGAATAAACTTTTTGTGAAAGCTGGTTTCACCGAAATCACCAATGAGTATGTACTAAGACAGACTGTTAACAAGAAAGAAGGTGTATCTGTCCCAAGAGTGTTTGTGCAGGCAAAATTTATCAAATCAGAAGAGTCGACCTGCAGGTGACAGCAGATACCAAAGAATATGTACTATAAAGACACTATTAAGACAGGCTTAACAAGAATGAAGGTGTATCTGTCTCGAGTGTTTGTGCAGGCAACATTTATCAAATCGGAAGAGTCGACCTGCAGTTGACAGAAGGGACCAATGAGTATGTACGAAGACAGACTGTTAACAAGAAAGAAGGCATATCTGTCACAAGAGTGTTTGTGCAGGCAAAATTTATCAGTAGAGTCAACCTGCAGGTGACAGATTGAAAATAACATTAGAACTTACATCAAAACTACAATAGATAGAGCAAATTGATTAGGCCAAATAAAAAGAATTTTGTCTGACACATGTTTTCTGTAAAACTTTGGGTTTTTACAAAAGTGTCATACAGATAATATCATTTCTTTTGAAAAATGAAGAAAAGTGGGCAAGAAGAACAAACCTTGGAAAATATATTTCTAACTTTTATAAACTTTGCCCTCTCTATAGCATCCAAAATTTTATTTTAATTTAATCGCATTAAAATATTTAATATCACACTTATCATTGTCTTAATTTTTATTTTATTTTTTAAATGAGGCCTTTAGTCTGTACTAATATACATGCATTGTATAAAAGTCACACTTAATTTAAAGGTTGTTTACATGTATTTTTAATGCCGTACATAACTGCAATCCAGAGTAAATTATCCGATGTAAGTCCGATTTACGTCTGATTAACTTACATCTGATCAGAGTTCAGAAGACAACTTACAACTATTCTTATTTCTGGTTTCTTTTAATACCGGTTCCATACTGATTTACGTCCAATGGTGTGTATGTGAATAAGTCTAAAAATCTGTCTAAAACCTATGCAAAATTTTAGTTTCACTACAGTATATGGTTGTGTTCTTTTACCAATTTTAAATGGTTTAAACTATATTTGGATTTTGTTATGATTCATATGAGATAATTTTTAGTAAATACATTTTTATCAAAAGAGGAATAAGAAGTTTGACCCGTATGTCACTCCACTTCTGATGTATTGCATTGAAATATAAATAAAATAAATAGTTTATCATTGCAGACCTGAGGGAATCATTTTTGTCTCGCTTGAAAATTTTTCAGGAAGAGACTTAGGTTCCAAATTTCTGTCAGGCATCCGCCTACCGACCAGTGTCTGCAATTCTTTTGCAGAGCAAAGCTACTTGATGATATTTGGAGAGTGGGTAAGGTTGGGGTTAAACTTGCGCTGTAAAACTTTTGGGAGATGGTGTCAAGGTCAGTTCAAAATGTTATTTTCAAGGTCAAATATCAACAATACGACTCTGAGCCTAATCTCCACGTTTGAGCGCTCTAAGGGGAAGTGGGTTAGCGCAGCGGTACTTCCCTTGCTTTGCACCAATGAGCCAAGGACTGTCGTGGGATGGATCCCCGGTCCCATGTACTTAAATGTACACTTGGTTTTTCAGTCCATACTCGCTTATGTATGTTTTTCTCCGGGTGCTCCGGTCTTCCTCCTGCACTTGAAACTGTCCCCAGATTTGTCATAGTCTGCCCTCACCCAGGATATGGGAAGCTGCAAAGAGGGTAAATATTACAATCCAAGTACCAATAGGATGTGCTCCAGAAAAAGGTGACCACTAAATGAAGTGAAATGATTGTGATGATATACCTGCAGCGAATCAAGAGCACTTTGATCTAAATGAAAAATCGCTATATACAAAAACCCAGTTATTATTATTATCATTATTAGCATTTGTATAATTTATTTGCAGATTTCATGGAGGCAAAAATTGCAATTTTTATGTAAACAAAAGAAAAATATGTAATTCTAATGTTTATGTTTTAGATATTTCAATTCACAACCTTAAAGCTGCTCATTTAGCTAAGCGGTGATTCCCTGGCTTCGTAATGCAGTTCCCTCAAATGGAAACTATTTCTCTTTTCACGATTAAAAAATAGTTACGATTCACATGTTCCTGAGCAGATGGATAGTATTTACCCTTAAAACATCAGTGCCTTACAACTCATCAGAAAATAGGTACGTCGAATTGATTAGTTTGTCGAAGTAAAAAGTACTCAGACATGGATCTTTTTGTTGCCCTCAATTAGATAAAAGTTTTAAAAGGCAACTCTTGGTATATTTCTATTTTAGATTGGAGATCTAAATCAGCATTATTCCCGCTTATCCTGTATCAGATAACTAGTCGATTCTAAATTTCATTACCATTTCAGTTGAAAGGAATTTACTCATCGTATAATTTTCTTCGTCGGATTTTAAAAAAATATTCTATGTCCCAAAAATTGCAATCTTTGCCAGTAAAATTATTAGCTTTACCCGGAAGTTAGAAAATAATTACCGTTTGTTTCATTTCAATCGGTAATCTATAACAAAAGTGATGCTTTATCAAATATTTGGATGCACATTTAGCTGGTTCAATTTTGCAAGTTCCACTTAAGTAAAGCACTGTTTACAAATTCATTATGTGCATACTTTGTTTTATCCTTGATGAAAAAATGAACAAATTTAATTGAAAAATAAGGCAAGAAATGATAAATTTGCAAGGTGACATATTTTTCTTCAGTTTAGAAACTCTCGCCCTGCTTTATGGCCAAATATCATGAAATTGAGTCCAACAAATTTGCATCCAAATATTTGATAAAAGCGTAACTTTTGTTCTAGATTGCTGATTGAAATCATATAAACTGCATTTTACAGACTATTTCATAGATTATAGAATGACACCTTTGCATATTTTCTAACTATCCGGTAAAGTCAAGAACTTTACACGCAAATGTGTATTTTTTTGTGGAACACATTGTAATATAATAATTATTGTCAGGTTATCATTTTGGCATGGACCTATCAGGCCTGTGGTATACTCATTCAGCATCGTTTCCATTATATCATTATGCATCTCGATTAGGGGTTAAAAGAAAATTTAATTCTGTCCAGGCCTACATGTAGTCCATCTATGGAGGCTTGTGAGGTCATATCATGGCCTAGTCCAAGCCTTTTTTGCCCAACGGTCAACTCTTAGCGCTAGGCTCGAACCACGTTCAAGTTCACCATTTTAGATACGTTAAAAGGGATTCCGAAAATTAAAAAATATATATCGCTCTTACCAATTCTAATAAAATCTCTTTACAGTTTTTCATCGATGGACTTTGGCTTAAATTCTTAGGGTTTCTCTATCATTCATTTCTATACGTTAATTTTCATAAATCAACATGGGTTTAAAAAATGACCTTTGATTTCATTAATGATGCATATTACACGCCCAAATTAACAATTATTCAAGGCGTTGCCCATAATTATCATTAAAACTGGCTTCTAAAAGTCTAAATTCAACATAAAAAATAATTAATAGAAATTTGTATCCATGGTAACAACCTCCACAGCGTAAGAGATTTCAAGTTTCATAATTTGTTCACCGGTCTTTCTTTCAGATAAATTGCAAGTGATTTTAATCTTCTTCCCTGCGCACAGAACTTCCCATATCTGTTTTTTAATGCTGTTTTAAATCCAACATCTAAATCAAAGCGAACCTTACATATGTCAAGAATCCATATGCAAGAACCCCTAAACATTCCATAAGGACAAAAAAAAAAGAACTCTGTCTTAGGTTCCTTAGGCCCAAAACCCTAAGCGCTACGCGGGTTTGTTTGTTTTTTTAGTCAAAAAGGCTTCGCGGAAATCTTTTTTTATTACGTTTTTAGGTCATTATTTTCGTGGCCGAATTGTTTTCCTTTTTTATCTCTCGGTGTAAGAAAAAAATAAACAAGCAAAAAATCTCCTGAAAACCTTTTAAAAAAATGCGGTAAAATTCTAATTTTTAACCCTATGCCCGCGGGAAGCTGAGACAGAGTTCTATTTTTTTGCCTCAAAACAGCACAGTAAAACAGATAGGAATAGACAAAATTGAGGGACATATTCTGAAATGTTTTCCCGTCAATTTCAATAAATTAACTTGATCGAAGTTTGTTCCTTTTGAAACAAAAATTATATCGTTCAAATCAATTTCCAACCATATTCATGATTATTTGTTACGCATGAAAAATGAAGAATCAAATGCAGACATTCAAAAAACTAGTGGTTAGCCACAATTGTATTAGTTTATAGCATTGACAATAATTGTGACATACGAAACCAGTTTTCACAAACCTATGAAAGAAGATTACAATAGAAGAATAATGACTTTGAAAAAGTCATTTTAAGGATGACCTCTAATTGTTTAGTCCAAAGGTTGACTGGAGTCTATGGAATTAAAGAATTTTTATCTGATTTCGTAATTGATGAGTTGTTTGTTATGCAGTTCATTCACCGGGCTCCTCTTCGTATCAAACAACAACAACAGCCACAGCAACAACAACAATAATGCCAACAACACGCAACAACTTCTAATCTGAACTTAAATTTGCCAATCTGCATTTTCAAGTTTAGACGCTGCATAAATGTAAATTTTCCGCCACCCAGATTGCTCTTTTTGTAATTGTTGTTAACTTGCTTGATGTAAAATAATAATTCAAGGCACAGGGACCTGCAAAATATACATAAACTTTACTTGAGCTTACACCAAAGGCAGATACGACTGAATATAAAAAATGTCTTAGGACCTATATATTATATGGAGAAGTCACAGAAATTCAAAATTATTTGCTGAACTTAATTTTGTTCAGTATAATATACGACCAACGAGATATTTTAATATCAACGAGATATTAAAATATCTCGTTGATACGACTTAACTTGAGAAATACAGAAATTTTCTTATTTTTACTTTATATAAGAAGTCTTTAAGAAGCAGTTATGTGGTGCTTGCACCCGATACCGTCGGAAAATAATCAGTGTCAGGATCTTCAAATTAATAAGTACATGCCCATTACCAAGAAAAAGATAGTTTATGCAGTATGCAAATGTTGCCCCCTCCCAAAATGAATTGAAAAGATCCATAAAAGATGAAGACGTTGCAACAACACATTTATGAGTTTTACAACCTTTTCGGGTTAACATAAAAATAATTGAAAAAACAATTATAGTACATTGTCTTGATATAAGAAACATAACGTAACAGATTGGAATTCAAGATCAAGGTATTTATATATCTTATCTAATGACTAATTGTTTGTTAACCGGGATGTCCCTTGCTATCTAATTGATGCGGCAAAGCATTACAAAGAATAAACAAAAGAGCCAATCGATCGATGAGAGTTTATTGGATGGAATGAACCACACCCCCACAATGAGTCATTCCGTATTCCACTGCACACACATATGAATTTCTATGCATTCCAACCTGCTTGCACTTAACAAATATTGTATCTGCTTGAAAGTGGTAGAATGTGATGACAATAACACAAGCAAAAGAACTAAACAAATATTGTTAAAATTTACAAGAATACTACCGTTCTGATAAGACAAGTATTTTGCTTTTTATCCAGCAATATATTGCTAAGTATTATTCTCTGCTCAATAATACAGTTGTTTGTTCTGCGGGGATTCCCTTATCTTACGTAGATGAATGGTATTATTGTGGCATAATGCTTGCATACTTATATAAATATAAATATAACCCAAATACCATACTGCCTAGGATAAAAGAAATATTCGCTACTTACTTATTTGCATATCATTCTTAAATGTATATTTTCCCTGGAAAAAACGAGTACAATTCTAGTACAACATATTTCCTGAGATGCACATTTGAAACACATTATTATAGTACAGTTTTAGTACAAATTTGTGTACTGTAATTTACTCAAATTGTACTTAAATGATGTTTTACTATTTTTGTACTCGATTTTACTAGGGTTATTACATTAACAAATGTTTTACTATTAAAGGCATTTACTATGTTCTATTAAAGGCATTTATTGTGTCGTATTTTAATCGTGAAATGTAATATGCCACTTTCAGGACAACAACCGAGCGAAGGTCTTAAACTTTATTGTAAACAATATCTTAAATTCCCGCTTAAATTACATTGATTGAAATGATATGGAATAGATAATTAAATCGAATAAAGAACCAAGTGTATGACTAATACAAAAATATTCCAATACAAAGAATACAATTGATCATGCGTAAATCTCTACTGCGCATGATTAATATGATCAAATCGTAAGTCATTCCCGATGTAATCAATGTCAACTACTCATATGCGACGAAGTGATGGCAGATGGTTGAATAGTTGGTTAGTTAGTGGTTGGAAATTTATATATTTTGTATGAAAATTGTAACACCTTGAAACAACAATGGCAAATCGCAATATATTCATAGCTATTGTTTTAGGAATGTGCCTTCATTATGTTGCAAGCCATATTCATTGCAATGAACATTATTACCGAGAAGGGGATTTCATCTTAAGTGGACTTTTTGATGATTTACATTATGGGGATTGTGATATCAGTATTTCAATGGATGGAAAACCTACAAAATGTCTAGATATGCAGATATTATACAGTATTGAAGCGATGGCTTATGCTGTTGAAAAAATTAACAACAGGACAGATTTGCTACCAAACATTACACTTGGTTTTGATATCTATGACACATGTGGTCAGAAAACTGTTGCAATATCGCATGTGGTTGACCAACTTATGAAGCCGCCACAAAGTCAATGTGACGATGCCAACACTCCTTCTCCTATCATTGGAGTTGTTGGTGCAGCCTGGAGTTCTATAACAACAGCGATAACTCCAATCTACGGCGCTGAAAGATTCCATCTACCAACAATAAGTCCATCATCTTCAAGTGATGAGTTATCAGATTCGGAAAAGTTTCCTTATTTCTTACGATTGGTTCCTGCAGATCGATTCCAAATTCAAGCCACTTTTGATATTTTGGAATTATATGACTGGACTTCTATTTCATTTGTTTACACTGATGATAGTTACGGAAGAAATGCATTGAAAGCTTTCAAAGAATGTACTAATATGGTGAGACATCTGGTATGTGTCGCTAATGAGTTTGCAGTCAGCAGCCAAAGTACCAGTGAACATTATGATTCCATGGTGCAGTCCATCTTAGATACAGAGAACAGTCCTGTGGTGATCTTATTTACACATTCCCCATATGCCAAGCAATTCTTGGAAGCGATGAAGAGACAAGATGCTGTTGGAAAGCTCCAATTGATTGCTGGTGATGGTTGGGGAGACAACGTCGATGATGACATCGATGATTCCGCCTTAGATGCCGCATCTGGATTGATCAAAACACGATTTGTCGATAATCCTGTTAAAGAATTTGAAGAATACTTTTATAAAAACATTCTTCCAAATTATCGTAATAGTAGTAACCCTTGGATGGATGCAGACACTAGACAAAGACTTGTTTCATTGGATCTTGGACAAACTGAAATCGCCAAAAGAATGGATTCTATTTTAGTTTTCGCTTATGCGCTTCAGGAACTGATATCACTTGAATGCCCTCATCAAGACGCTATGTGTATCAACGAACTTAAGCGCAATTTCAAAGGACGAAAGCTGTTCAACTGCATGAAGAAAGTCAACTTTCTTGGATACAATAAGTACAATGTCTCCTTTAATTCTTTAGGAGAGCTTAGAGCAAAAGACATGTATGACATTGTTAACCTTCGTTGCAGCACCAAGGATAAATCGTGCGAGCGAAAAAGCATTGGGCGCTGGAGTTCTTTGTATGGATTAAGTATTCCTGACAGAGGTAACATAACTTTTGGTATCACTGATGTTGATGGTATCCCGCAATCGTATTGTGAAGGACCACCAATGTACCTGAAATGGGACAACATCTATGCCATTGTCTTAATCTGTTTCACTTCTTTGGGACTTATATGCACCGTTATTGTCGCATTTAGTTACGCCGTGAACATAAACCATGACTTAATCCGTGCGTCGGGTCCTGGAGTCAGCTTCCTCATCTTAAGCGGGGCCTTCCTCTCCTATCTTCTTGTCTTCGCTCTGATTGCTAAGCCTTCCACCATTACGTGCTATGTCATCAGGATTGGCATGATGCTGAGTTTTACCTTGGTCATAGGGCCATTACTCATCCATGCTAACACAATCTTCAGAAGATACAGGGCGGTTAAAAGATGCATCAGAAGACCTAAGCTTACCAGTCCTTCAGCTGAGATATTCTTTTCACTTGCTTTGATATTAATTCAGGTAAGATTTTTCTTCATCTTTCTTTCATCATCAATTGTTCTTCCTCAAATATAACATGGCTGCCGGTATATGGTAGCTTAATGATATTCTAAAATCATGAGATTACCTTAACTTAAAACTTATTTTTTTCAATTTCAACCATGTTAACGTGACAAGATTAAGAATTAATGTTAAAGATTGTTAAAACTTTAATACTCTTTCACCTTCATAAAACTTTGAAACAACTTGTCAAAAGTTACAGTTTTGCTTTGGACAATAGTTAATATGTCATTAAATACATGTCCACAAAAATCCAATATGCCATAACAATATTTTATGATGATACATTTTTGGCAAGATAAAAGGTGTATGATTGTGTCTTAATTGACAAAATTTTCCCATTCAATGGCAATACTCCATTCATTTTTCAAGAACGACGCAATTCTACCAATGATGAGAAAAATGCAGGGAAATGTTATTTTATGTCATTACAAGATTATATAGCCTAATATAGATACCCAAATGTTACAAAGCAGCCTTATCTAAATAATATATAAGGATTCTATATCACGGATTAAAAACAGCATCATTGAACAAGGGACCTTCGAAATGAGCTTCATTACTATAATAAAACACCCATGTATTATGAAACCCTATATTAAATATATATCTTTTCATACATGAATTATATCATAATTTGTTTTGTTTCCCTATTCATGTGTTAAACAAGTGTTAAAATAAATGCAAAACTGTTTTGTCTGATGATATGAGTCATAAAAATAAATACCCGCAATTTTACCAATTGCAGGTGCAGTAAATCGACTGTCCGTATCCCGAACAATTGGAACATACAAATACTGAACTTTCTCTCAACTTTTCTGATTGTTAAATTTGATAATACATGTAATAATGACTTTTAGAATCATTTTCATTTTTTGATTTGAAGGTTTTATCCCCCAATATTGTTTTATTTCATCATGTTCATTGTCCTTTGTCACGATTCTATGCAACATAAACAAAATGGGAAGTTCACCTCAACGACTTGATATGATCTTTATGTATTTTGTATACTTTGTAAAGACACTCAACCACCATAAATGTATATATATAAAAGATATCCATTTGGTAACATCATAGCTTGTGGTATACTTTTCCTACTTATTTGAAGGGTTCTCTTTTAAACTTTGATTACTGGTTTTGGTAGTTGTATCACCAGTAATATGTTTATACTTCAAGGGTTCTATATAAAGGAACAAATTGTTTCTGAACAGGAACCACCACAATAGAAAGAATTGACAATTATTAAAACTGTGCAGATAGCCTAGTTTTCAAGCTCAGGAAAGGCAATTGCAATTGGCACTAACCTAGTTTAGGTACCATGCAGTATATTTTAAAACACTGGTATTCTTTTATATTTTACCTTTTTTTTTTTTTTGAAATCAATATAATTGTTTTGTCCTTGCAAAAGTTTCCTGAACAGATTTGACTTGATTTGTAGGACAACACTATTTTGGACATAATAAAACCTTTGGAAAATAACCTTTTAAACGTATTTCTATTTCAAATTCATATTATTATATTTTGTATTTTTAAAAAAGTGAAAAGTTCACTTTCGTGGTTGTATATAGATTTGATTTTTATGGTAGTAAAAATATTGCCTTTTATCATTGAATTTTAAAAAGATCAACCCTTGCCCAGTCGTGTGTAAGTAACCAAAATATAAAATGAAGTGCTATAAAATTGTACTGTTATTTTTCTTTGAAATACCCACGCGGGTTTGATATAAGCTGATCAATGTTTTTCCTTGTTTACATGTACGTTCAGACTCTTTGATTTCTAAAACAAAATGACCAAAACAACAACAACAACAAAACATTTACCAATCAATTGTATAATTGTTATCAATTATTGTAGTTTGTTTAAAGCTCTGTTTGACAACTAATGAGTTACTTTCATTTCTCTCTTTGATACAGGTGTTCATTACGCTCGGGTTCCTTATGGTATCACCTCCAGAAACAGAGATAATTGAACCAATCCCGCGGAAACCAGAACTGACCTGCAATCAGAATAAATACGAGCTCATGGGGTCTCTGACATACAACATCCTACTGATCATCATCTGCAGCATCCACGCATTCCTTACTCGCCATGTACCCAAGAACTTCAACGAATCCCGCTTCATCGGCTTCAGTATTTACACAACTCTTGTCATCTGGTTGTTCTTCATACCAGCATATATCATGGTGCCTTTTTCAAACCTGAAAGCCGTTATTGTTGCAGCTGCTTTAGTCATTAATGCCACAGTGACATTGATCTTTTTATTTATTGTAAAACTGTATGCATTATTATATGTACCCTTCTTGAACATTGAATTGCCCCATAAAGCAACTGAGAAGAGTTGGCCTGATGATGCGGCCAAGTCATGGATGCCTGGAGGTTACCCAGGTGGACCTACGTCACGACGTAACAGTAGAAAGAAATCAAAATCGCGCGTCAGCGCTGTATCATCCAAAAACAACCAAGGCTTCTCACATTCTGAAGGTGAGATGGTGGAAGCTTCGCGTCGGAGTAAGCATGGTACATTCAAGAACTTTCAGGAGCAGTCTTACTACAGTAATGCAGATCCTAGAATTTATGCGTACACGCAATCGCTGTCTTATCAAGGCAATCAGAGTCGCAGTATGATTGATATTCGGCCTCCTCCATCGCTTTCGGGAGACGCCGATCCCTTTAAATCTTTTGTAAGTACTTGGTTGTAAACTTTCAAAATGGATGTGTAAACGGGGGCAATGACTGTATTTTTATGAACTAAATAACTATATGCAACATTTTATAAAGAACACACTGAAGAATATGTTCTTTGTGCGCAGGAAAATGCAAATTCACATGAAGTCAGACAAGATACGCATCAGTCTTTTGTAAAGTATTGTAAAATGACCCCAGTAAGTATTATATTTTCATGATTATCTAGTAAAACACGAGACAATATTAGTAGCATCGAGCTCATTAAAGTACTTGTAACATGACTTTGAATACACTCATTCGGGCACTCATTTATCATTCACCCAAGAAATGAATAAGAAAATCAAGTAGAAATTACGTTCAAAAATGATACACACAAATCTGAAGCATGTAAGGTATCTGAATTGCAATTGCTCATCTATCTCAACATGCTCAAGGCCATGTTGTTTATACTTTCACACCACAAGAAAAGCAGCAGAAAAATAGTATTACTTGTGCAGTAAACATATGAATTCACACGCACTAAAATGATTCTCTTCAGGCAAGATATACTATTAACCTTTGCAAAGTCAATTCTCGACAAAAGTGTCGCCAAAATAAGTATTAATTTGTGTAATGTTTAAATGATTTTCTGTGTACTTTCTATGTAATGAAATAGAAGTAATACTGAGCTTACGATGTGAATTAAGTGTACTATTATTCAAATAAAATTAACCCCAGTAATCATGGTAATGAATAGGAAAATAAGATGAAAGTGATGTTTAAATATAAGGAAAGAAAAAAGTGAATCTATTCATAGACCCTTAGTCTATCATGTCTATTAGATAGATATTGCAAATCTCAAGGACAGTTTGCATAGGTTATTTTACTCGAAAGGACCACGCCCTTGTTTAAGAATTCCATATTGAGAAAGAAAATGCTTATCTCTCTTTTTTTCCATGTGTGATGTAAGTGCAGGTAAATGTGTTCATACAATTTGTATAATCTAAACTAATACTGTTAACGGTTATTGTACAATGTTACAAAAAATGATGATCATCATTCATGATTTCTTTATACCATGCATATATTTCTCTTACATTGCGAGTATAACAGGAAAAGTATTGATGTATTTTCGCAAACAAGTGCTACAACCATCATGACCATATTGTATCTTTGTATTTGTTAATACGAGGGGTGTTTAATATATTCCTGGCATGAGATAGGAGATGAATTCTGCAGTTATTATTAATACGTTATGTAGACTCAACTCAACTGATGAATATATGGAAAGATTCAAATAAATATCTGCTTTTGTTTTTATTTTACAGAATTTTAAAACTGGACTGTCAGAGATTTCCAAAGTTTACAATTAAGCATTAAAATCGATAAAAGGTAACCATTGTGAAACCAAGAACTCCAACCTCTCTTCTGTGACATTGTTAAAATATTCAGGAAGATAATATCTGAAAGAGCAATCTTTTAAAGTCATGACACCCTTTCTTTGCTGAATTCGGTAGGTGTAGCGCCTGGGAGAAAACTTTTAAGGCCAATGCATGTCAATTTAGTTATCTTGTTGAATTCTTGTTCCTTCAGGTTTCAAGGTAAAAAACAATTCCCAGAAACCTGTAACTGGCAAGTTTTAAGTTTCTGTAAAATAAAAACGAAAATAGGTATTAACTTGAAACTTTACAAATATTCATCAATTGAATTGTACTATATACATAACATATTACTAAACACTGCATAGAACATCTCTTTCTACCACAAGCCACGAACTTATCCTTATCGGACACCCTCACTGTTAGATTTGACATTGAGATGGGACGGAATATCATGGCTTGTAATATCTAAAGTTCTAAATGCGTTATTTTTATAATGTTCAAGGATGAGAAATCACTGACAGTAAATAAAACCCATTGACTATTGTTGGTTAAATGTATTTATTTTTTAACACAATTTGTTTTAATGTTTCAAAATGTGTTTCATCTTTTTGTTATATTTTTTAATCATTTGCTCGTTCAAATCACTTTATCTTAAAAGAAAATTGTGATGTTTTTGCAGTGATGGTATCCCTTCTCTGATTTTCTATTCCACCCCAAAAAACGTCAATGTAACCATTTACTGTGAGTTAGCGTATACAACATGTGTGCACTTTTACTATAGATATACCGTATTCCATAGAATTTGTCATTACCAATGATTACATTAGTGACTATTTCTTTGAATCAGTAACATATGGCGATGCTGATTTGTGCTTTATCAAATGCTACAATGCAATTTGGATTATAAATTACATAGAATGTTGAAAATGTTTTAGAATACTACACTCTAAGAAATGACCGTATTTTTACGGTAGAAA
>JXSR01S040002.1:176039-187396 GCA_000969725.1 Ophiothrix spiculata | reverse complement strand
CCTAAATGTTATTTTCTGTTAATTATTTATGATATCAGGCATTTCAAAGGTTGTTTTGGTTTATTTTAAATGAAAATCAGCTATTTTGGTGGCCATTTTGTTGGTCATTTTCACTTTGAAATATGCATATAACATAATTATTCTAGAGTCAGATGTATTTGTTATAGCCCCAAAAGCCATTCCACATTAATAATTTTAAGTAGAAAGTTGACTCCTGGGGGTGCCTGGTTCCCCTACTGTAAAGGAAAATAATGATTTTAATTGAACACTCAAGATGGCCACCAATGACCCCCATGGGACACGATTCTAATTTGGGAACATCTATTCACTAACTAGACAGTCTAAGTGTAATACAAAAAAGTAAGTTAAAATATGTGTTCTTGTGGTGCATGGGAACCCCCCCCCCCATTCCTACCAGATTAGCCATTCTTACCAAATATATAAATATTACAATCTGTATTGTTATTTTGAAAAGTTATTGATAAAATCTTAATCCACAATATGACTCTTTGGTCACACCAAACAAATGATCCATGCAAGAAAAGGGCCAAAATATGTTTTTTCACTCAAAAATAAGCAAAAACAGCCTTTTCAAAAACAAAAATGTTAAAAATACTAGATTTATTGTTATTTTGACATACTAATCTAAGGTTTATTTTGTTGATCTACAATTAACACCCTGATCACAACAATGAAAGATAAGGGCCAAAATATTCTAAAAACAAAAATGAGCAAAATATCTCTACAAAAATGTCAACATATTACATTTTATTGATATAGACTGACTAAAGACTAATTTGAATCTACAATTTGGCACCTTTATTACACCAAGCGAATGTTCCTTTGTGATATAAGGGCCAAAATATGATTTTTTTAAACCAAAAATGAACAAAAATGTCAATTTGGATAAGTTTTACTAAAAATGCTCGAAATTTTAAAAACTAAATTAATTATTATGCCTAGCTTTCTACTTTTTCCGACAAATTACAGTTAAAACGTTTATATAGTTTTTAGGAAAGTATGATATGCGCAGTCTGTTATGATTTGGATAGTAATTCTTATGAAAATGTATAAAAAACTCGGAAAAATATGAAAAAATGATAAAAATCATACTTTTTACCCAAAATTAATAGCGAAATGCAAAATTTAGATCTGTAACATCCATAATATGATTTCTTATGTCAATAGCTTTCATGCGACACCAAAATGACAAAAAATGATCACTCCTAGTAGAAAATTATAGCAAAAATTTAATTTTTTACCAATAATGAGCAAAAAAGTCAATTTTGACAGTTTTTACTAAAAATGCTTTTAATTTAAAACTAAATTACAAAGCTTCCTACTTTTTTCACAAATTACAGTTATCACACCTGTAAAATATTTAGCCTCAGTTTGAGGCCCATGGCAGGCTTTTGATGGTAAAAGCATAGGCCTAAATGTTTAACATCTTCCTCAACCCTTGTACATGTTGTATACTATAGTATTCCATGAAAAAGTTTCTTCTCCCCTTGTATTATAGTATTCCTGAAAGTGTAAATCTACAGTTTGAGGCCCATGGCAGGCTTTTGATGGTAAAAGCATAGGCCTAAATGTTTAACATCTTCCTCACCCCTTGTACATGTTGTATACTATAGTATTCCATGAAAAAGTTTATTCTCCCCTTGTATTATAGTATTCCTGAAAGTGTAAATCTACTAGCTTCTGGGTGAATATATAGATCTCTGTACATACAGGGAAGCAGAATAATATTGGTGGTTGGAAGTGGATAAATAATTTTGTTAAAGTAAGTTAGGACCTTGAAGTATTGAAGTAGTTGGACTTGGAATGACTTTGACCCAAGATGGACAAACTTGACAAGCCTTGATGTATACATGCTGTTATTTTAAGGGCAATATGCAGTTTTATTTTGGGAATCTTTGTGGTGTTGATGAAAATGGAAAAAGAAGTATAAAATTAAACATGGAAAGTGGAATCTAACCACTTAGAATATTAAAAACTATACAAACTGAAATTAAAAAAGAAATAAAATGAAAATTTAAATTAAAATCTAAAATAGAAAATAAAAAATAAAAGAAATTTAAAACAAACATGAAAAAAAGGGGAAACTTAAGGAATAAGATTACCATTACCAAGCCAAAGATATAGGCCTAAAGATAAACATGATAAAGGGACACCCAAAGGACTTGACCAAGTCTATAAAAAAATAGGGCCAAAATTTTTTACCAAAAATGAGCAAAAAAGGTAAATTTTAGCTTTCTACTTTTTTTCACAAATTACATTTGTTACGGTCAACGATTTTAAATGACCAAGGCCAAAATCACCTTTCGGGTTCTTAAATCAAACAAAATAAATACACTGAACTTAAGAATAAGTTTCAACAATTTTAATACAAGTACTTTCTTTTAGCACAGTTCAAATACTTAGTTTTACATTGTATTTATAACTTACAGTTTTGTGATACCGCTGCGAATTCCGCGCGAACCTAGGTTAAGTTTATATTCCACGCTATAGTCCGTTATTAATCCACGGCACAAAGTCATATATCATAAGTCCCGAAATCCACTTGGAAAAATAGTTCCACAATGTTCCTGACGACCTCCAACGGCGCTGCAACAATCACAACGAAGCTCTGCTTGGCTTTACAAAATATTTCACAAGCTGGATCCAATGCACATAAAATTATCCACTCTGATAATGCTCCACTGTCTCTTTATCACAAATATCTCCAACTCCAACAAGGTATCGCCAATCTCCATTCAAAATATCTCTAAACTCCAATCTCCATTCGTCGGTATAATAACTCGCACCCAACAAAATGTAGCTTTCCAACCAGCAATTTCACTTCCAAAGTTTCAGCTATCGATATCTCACCGACAAAGTCAAAAACAACTTCTGACCAAATCTGATCAGGCCACGGGCCACAGTTTCAACATTTTCATCAAAATTCCCCCACGACATCATTACTACATTTAACATATAGTAAATTGTACAGTCTTCAACGTGAGGGATTTTCCCAGCATCATTATATTTTCAAGTAAACAAATCTATTTCTGAAACGTTGGGAAATTCCCAGATCACCTGATATTTTCATGCAATCAATTGCCTATTAAAATAGAATGGGAAATCACCCAAAATTGCAAAATAAGATTCACTCAGAAAAAGTCCCTTTCTGTGGCAATCAAAGATCTCAATAATTAAGTTTCACTAATTAGATAATTAATTAATCAACACAAACAAATAATTCAGTTTCACATAACACATTTAACACGTTCATGTAGTTTTTTGGAAAGATAGATATGCAAATTCTGTTACCGGGATAGTAATTCTTAAGAAAATGTATTAAAAACTCGGAAAAATGTGAAAAAAAAAGATCACACTTTTTACCCAAAATGCATAGCGAAATGCAAAATTTAGATCTGCAACATTCATAAAATGATTTCTTAAGTCAATAGCTCTCTCATGTGACACCAAAATGACAAAAAATGATCACTCCTGTAGGAAATTTGCTGCACTCGCTTTTTTATGTGATTTTTTCCCTTTTTTTTTTATATGATTCTTTTTTTGTTTTAAAAAATAAGTTAAAATAAAAGCACTTGCTCATTTGAGCCAAGTGGAAAAGAGAGAAAAAAATTAGAGCCAAAATTTAATTTTTTAGAAAAAATGAGCAAAAAAAGTCAATTTTTAAAGTTTTTACTAAAAATGCTCTTGTTTGTTTGTTTGTTTGTTATTTATTCAGCACATTCCGGAGAACAATAAACAATAATAATAGAGATACAATGGTACAAATTTACAAAAAACAAAACAGTATAAAATCAAACACCAAATCCGAAGTGTGCACGAATGACCCATTAAGTCTGGCTACCTATGCAAACTTATTTCCAATGGGGTCCGACACAAAAACAAGGACAGAGGTGCCTGATCCAAACAAGGACAAGGACAAGAAGGAGGGACAACCAGTGGAAATAAGACTAGACACTAAGCTGCCTGCTCATGGGTCAATGCGTTATCACTGAGGTGTTTCATAACCGCTTTTTTGAAGGTTTGTTTTATATCGTGAATGAGTTTGATATCTGATGGAAGAGAGTTCCAGTCGAGCGTGGATTGATAAAAGAACGATTTGTTGGTCAAACTCATAACTTTCGGCACCCAGTTATCACTCTCCTTGTCTCCTTGTTTCGCCGTGGGTCCCCTGTACGAATAGACTCCTTTATGGGGTATGCATGTTTGCAAGTAATTGTATCATTGATTGATTGATTGATCAGTACTCCGGGCCTTCATCTGCTTGGCGGTAAAGAAAAATTATAACAAAATGATGTCACATTATGCATATTCATATTGCAGTTTACTTCCGCTAAAATTGTAAATAGTGTTTCTAAACTCTGATTAAAAATAATAAATTTTAGGCTTTAAATAAGATTTTTATCAATTTTATTTACATAAAAACTTTCATATTTTATCTAATAAATAATTCAATAAAATCATTTGATTTCTTTGGTCGCATTTTATGAATGTTTTAGTAGTTTTCAGTTCCAAAGATAGTGTTGGAAATATGACGTCATTCATCCGCGGCAGCTTCAAAAAATAAACTTGCGCCAATTGATGTACAGTTTTCATAAAGGCTCCGATGTTTTTGTATTAAAAATGTGGTTTTCGTCAGGGATCGTTTTCATTAAATAATCATAATGATACAGAAGAATCTTGTCTTCAGGTTTAAACATATTGGTGGATTTATCATGATATTTTAATGAAGATCTTACTCATTTTCGCTGTGACTCGCTCGATCAACAAGTTCTGCTGGTGACGAGACTGAATTTTTTGAGTGACCGATCACCGATCATATTTACTGTTGCATTTCATATTTTCTTTTACAAATTGGATTTACATTATCTAGAACAAATGATGGAAAAGAAGAACACAAAAGAAGTAACACTCGACAATGAAAAAACTTCCAAAATAACGTCTAAATCCAGGGCAACAGATACCGGAAGTTGTTGTAATGATCATCGATCGCGCGCGAATTACAATAAAACAGCTGACACGATAAACAAGCGCGATACACATGATTCAGTTTCTCCGTCTCCGATCTCAAAGTCAAACTCATCTCAAACTACAAGTACTAGAAGTAGTGTAAACATGAAAGAAGAACATAATTCTAGTCTGACCACAGACTCTGGTTACCAAAGCGATTCTCCTGGACGTATAATTCCATGTATTGGACATCGAGTTGGACTTGGAAGTTTTGATCTTCTCAGTGAATTGGCGCAAGTTGAACCAAATATTGTCAGAGACATTGTTAAGAAAGCCAGCTCAACAACTGAAGATCTTATCAAGTGAGTGTGTTATACATGTATTAAAGTCTATGACTATGACTTTTTTTTTTAAATTTCAAAGTTAAAATGCAAAAACGAAATGTGTGAAAACCATTATAATAATTTAGTTTCTCAAAAAAAAAATGGAATAATCTTCCAAGATTAAACCTGTTTTAAATTTGGGTTAACTTTTTTAGTTAATGCATCTGAAAAAGGGTTACTGTTCATCAATATTTTTTAAAGAAAGTGTGATTAAATTCCCATTTCTGACAAAACTTCGCAAAGCTCTGTGTCAGTTACCATATCAATTTTCATGAAGTAATTTGTCTTTTGGTTATAATGAATGATTCTAAATTCTTTGGGATAAATAATTAATATCTCTGATCTATTGATTACAAAGTTACTTTTTTGCACCTGTGCTTAAATTTATAAATATTTTTGTTTTATTTTCAGTGTTTCAGAAGTCTCCTCGACCTGGCAGTCATTTCTAAGCCCAACAGACGTAGCAAATATAGATAGACACAGAGAAAAACAGGATCAAGAAAAAATCACTCACAAGGTAAGAATCTTAGTTAGTGAACAAACTTTGGAATACCGTACATGTGATGATTCGACTTCACAAAGTAAATTGTTCTCCTTCACTCTGTTAACAGAAACCAAAATTTCCTGTAGACTTTTGTTGCAGGGTCTAAAGTTTTACAAACTGATTTCAAAATTTCATTTTTTTTAAAAGAAATTGGCTGATTTTGACTTTGTGATGTTTAAAATTACACGGTTTGTTTATTTTTTAGATTTGCATTTTAAACAATTCACAAACACACTTTCAGATTTGAGCTTTTGCTTAGGTCCGCTTCAAGGGTGGCTTCAAGTTTCGTTGCCTCTATAGTCATATAGTCACCGAGTGACTTCGGTCACAGGAATTTAATGTGAGGGTTCTGGACAAGATCTAGCCCCGGGATCTAGCTTTCTTCATGAGGTTCACTCAGACTCTTTTTATTTGCCTTAAATGTATATGCCTGAATTTGTAGGAAAGGATTTCTTTGGAACCATCAAGGAGAGATTCCTTTAAGTGTCTTAAGGTTATATGGTGATCTGGATCTGGATACTTAATCGGCAAAACTCGTTCGAGTATCGCGCCAATGGAGGGTCTGGGCCTAGAGCAGTTTATTGATGTTTATATTGTTCTTTAAGTCTTTGTTTAAACTGGTGTATTGAAGAAGCTTCGATGACGGTGTGATGACCACCAGTTTTTTATTGTACATCTGAATGTCATGTTTTCTTGAATTCTTAATCCACACCATCGAAGTATATGTTCTGAAGAATAAATCATCATAACGTCCCTTCGTTTTCTCTCTTACATTTGTATTTTATGTAGGAAAACTTGGATTCTCCCGTGAAAACTAGTAAGCGATGTGTAACAGAGTCTGAATCACCACTAACAGAAGTTCAAGAAATTGGCCAGCCCCAGTTTACTAGCACACCTAAATCAGTCACAGTGAAAGAAGATTCCTCTGATCATGCAGATGGGCTGTACCAAAAGTTTCATGATGTAAGTATATCTTTCAGATGAAGACTATATAAAGGTGGCTTTTGACTCGTACATTGTGCATCTGTGGTAAAGATGATACAGCTAGAGCTTATTGTATGATTGTTGCAATAAGGTGCTGTAAATCTTTGCATTCAATCCACAAATGCAAGATTGGACATCTTGATGCAAGCCTTGTATAAAAGCAAGGATGGGCACAAAATTGGGATAGAAGAGCCAAATTTCATCTTTGGGATTAAATTGTGTTTGTTATGATTCTACACTATTAAAATATGTCGCCTGTGGTGAGAGGCATTTTTTATGTTTTTTATTTTTCAAATATTTAATGTCAAAACTAAGAAAGCTTAAACGGCAGTTTTACTACACATATTTCCCATGACTTGACACTAAGTCAAGTCATGGTGCCAGGACTACTATGCATCAGGATCAACTCATAGCTATAATCAAGTTATAGATTTTTTTTGAACAGCCTATCATTTAGTTTGAACACATTTAGATTTGATGAACTTAAAAATGCATGCACCAGGCACCAAGAACCTTCCCAATTCCTTGTTTTATTTTTTGAAACATAGCACTCTCTGAAACTTTCATTTGAGTTTTGAATATTTTATTTAATCCTTTGTATGTTTTTTTTTCTTCTTTCTTTTTTTCCCCCATAGATAAGCCAAACATTATTCAATGACGAATCTCTAACAAAGTGTGCCAGACATGGTTGCCAAGCACCAGCAAAACATCTCATGAATAAGCAAAAAGGACAATGTACCAGCTACCACTGCCAGTTTGAGTTCTGCACCAACTGTAGATGTGAGTTCCATGGCGGACAACCTTGTAAGGTGTTTGAAAAGAAATCAAGGACTAAAAAGGAAGGTGGTATTGGTAGTAAAAAGAGTAAAAGGAACTTGCAACGACTTGGAAAGTTATGACATGAAGCAATGATTCATGTTGGTGTAATGGGCAAGTCATGTTTTAATGGCTTTTTAAAGGTGCTCAGATTTAGGTAATTTGTAAATAGCAAATTTATTTTTATACACTGCAACCTCATTAGTACAAAATCAGTGAGTGGGTTCACAAAATCTTGTTTGTGAACCCAAAACCAGAATTTTGTTTTGTTAGATGGTAGGTAAATGTTATGAACTTCAGAAAGCATAAGAATTGAAATTGTGTTTTTCTGGTTTTGCATCTTAGAAATTTGGTCCTAATGAGGTTCCACTGTAACAGTTTCAATATTTACTAAATTTAAATGTCTTCCTAGATGCCATTTAAGCTACGCTACAATGTAATGTGTGATGCTCATTGTTTAAAAAAAATATGGGTTGCTAACTTACCGATGTGGAGCCTTTACTGGTTTGTGACTTTGACAGGGCCGGGACGTGCTGCATTAATGTCGTTCTGGGTTGAGGTACTATCCAAAAAGTAGCGTTGCAACCAAGGTAAATTTTAACCGAAGGCATTTGCCGTTGGTGGGTGCCCCTACCAGTTGCCTTGATGCCCTATTACTTACCAATGCCTAATGCTATTCCTTAACATGTAATTGCCTTCTAAAACAGTGTGCCCTTTCAAAATTGCCTTGAAATGGGGTGCCCTTCAGAATCCTTAAAATTTACCCTGGTTGCAACAGGATTTTTTATGTATTGAATTAATCACCTTGATTGTGTAGTTATGAACAAATCTTTCTGCAGCTGAGATTGATAATTTTATACATGTTTTTACTGTATATGTATTATAAAATTTTGTCATTTTCTTCAGTTTTAATAAGGACATTATTGTCCAGAAATGTTATTCCAAAAATTATAACCAATTACCATGTAATTATGTACTATAATGTTAAAAAGTATTAATTGCATTTTGAAATTACTTCTTATTATAAAGTGGCCAGAAATGATATTCCAAATAAATAATAACCATATACTTCAATTATGTATTCAAATCTAAGTATTAATCCTGTATTGAAATTGAATCAAGAATTCATATTGTGAGTATTTTATCGGATCCATTAAAGTATTGTAAGTTTTGGGATATTCAGTATTTGAATGATATTTGCATCACCACTTTGATATTTCATAAAAGATTGGCATAATTATGTAGTTAACTTAATTAGTCTTGTACCCTACTCATTGATCATGTTCATCATTAAATCTTTGTCAGCAAATAATGGGGACAATAATTCATTACTGAAGTCATTAAATTTCCTTCAAATCATAAACATTTTGATGATCTGTGCATAAGCTTATACATATATTTTGTAGGAAACAACTTTATCACCTGATGTTAAATATTAAAAGCTGAATATTTTGGCCTAAAAAACCCTATAGTTGACTTATTGTTTGCATAGTGCATTGATTTTTAATATTGTTGCATAGATCAGGCTTTCCGACATTGCTGATTTAATGTAGGACATCTAATGACTTCAATAATGTGCTGAATAAATATTAAACTAAATTTGTATTTGCCTCAAATGTAGTGATAAGGTAAATTAACTGGAAGATTGGACGATTTTTTGCTGCTTATGTAATAGATTTAAAATTTTCAGCTGATATCAACTTTACTACAATTTGGAAGATAAAGTGATTTGAACTTGATCCCTTTTTACATGCTATGATGGCTGTTCTACTGAATTTTATTGATATTGATCATGTAAACAAGTGAAATTGAAACATCTCATTTTTATATAAACTAATACTAGTAAAGACTCCCAAAAAAGTATTGCCTCGTCTCGAAAAAATGGCTCGTGCGCCAATACGGTAATCGCAAACGTAATTTAAAGATATTGTGAACAAGCGCTGGAATGTCAGCTTTCATTTGACACCCTATTTTGGATAATTGACTGAGAAACACCAAAGTTATAAACTTTTAAAACCCTCGAGGTCGGTTTTTAAAAGTTGCTAATTTCATTTTTCGCACTGTACAAACCAGTAACGCAAGAGTAAGAATAATAATGAGGTGAGTTTAGTCACTGGAACACGCGGTCATTGGTATCTAAGCAACAATGATCAAGATACGGATGTTTTTCATTATTTTTTCATTAATTCATTGTTATAAATAATGAAAAAACGACATAAAACGAGAGAAACGACATTCAATTGGTAGTCATTACTGGCATTAAAGACATGGCGCAGCCAACAGACCACACAGAGGACGAATAACGGCGCGCAATGTTTTTTTAGGTTGGTAATGCCTACCAGTTGAATCTGAAGTTTTATATTGTTTCTCATCATTAATAAGACGAAAACAAAAACAATATCTTGATAGATGATGGTTAAAATCCAATGACATATGGTTTGAAAAAAAACGCAAGCTTCAGTGACCAAACTCACCTCATCTTGATCCTTAGGTCTGCACTGCTGGTTTGTACAGTGCAAAAAATGAAATTAGCAACTTTTAAAAATTGACCCCGAGGGTCTTAAATGTTCATAACTTTGGTGTTTCTCAGTCAATCATCCAAAATAGGGTGCCAAATGAAAGCTGAAATCCCAGCGCTTGTTCACAATATCTTCAAATTACGTTTGCGAGTACCGTATTGGCGCACGAGCCATTTTTTCGAGACGAGGCGATACTTTTTTGGGAGTCTTTATTTGTAATAATAATGTGATTTTAAAAATGGATCAATTATTAGTGAATGTCCTTTCAGGTATATCAGTTTGAATCAATTCTTAATCTAAATTCTCAAAGATTTTAGAACCAAAAAAAATTGCAATGAAAATTGTTCATGGTTAGGACTTTTATTTGTGCACAAATTTATTGGTGAACAGGAGCATTTTATCAACCAAACTTAATAGACCTTGCTCTTTTGCTCCCCTGAAAAGGGTTGCTCCTGATCATTTTGCATATATGTCACCACACTCTTGTGCCTCATTACTGGACCTACAAATCCTTTCTTGGCTATGAGGCAAGGTAAAGGCAGAATTAAGGAATAATATTCACCATATAAACAAAATAACAGTGACAACAATGATTAATCGGGCATTAAGAGTTATGTTGCAGGATTTGATTTTGGCCAGGCAAAGGAAATTTTATAGGGGAATCTGGAATCGCCGCCATCTTGTGTCACTCATGGATCAGAGCTATTTTACTTTTTGATATATTCGGAATTAGGCCCGATATCCAGGCAAATCAAGTAATTTGGTTACTTGACGCATATACAGTGTGTGCAATTTGTTTCACGCGCAAACTGTGTCTGCCTTTCAAATAGCTTGTGTATTGCAACTTGCTCTGATTTAAATACACAAATTTTCCCGCCAATCCGTTTCGAAGGCTCTCGAAGTGTGGCACGCGGAAACAAGAAATGTCTGCGCGACAATCCAAGATGGCAGCCATCCCATAGGATTAAAATGGCGGCGAGTCCAGATTCCCCTATATAAGTTGTCTTTGTAAATTTCAATGTGTATGATTTTAAAAAAACATTACCTGTGTACTTTATAATCCACCAAATAATTACTATTGAATTACAGATCACATGTATATAGGCCCTATCAATGCATTTTTCTGTATTCTTACTTGTACAA
>JXSR01S040002.1:113566-130985 GCA_000969725.1 Ophiothrix spiculata | reverse complement strand
GGAGAGAAACTGCATTCTCCAAATCTTTAACCCCACACTCCATTGCACTCATAACTATTTTATTGTCATTAAAGTGTCCCAAGTATTTTTGGCCAAGATTGTAGGTTATTTCTAGTTCAAAAACTACATTTAAAACTGCAAATTTTCTATTCAAACCAGGCTTAGTTGTTAAGTGTCAAAAACTAAATCAAACCAATTTGTCTATAAATCTAGTGTGCTGAATTGAGTTTAGTAGTTGGGTAGGCTTGCCTTTCATGCGTGGGGTGCTACCAGGATATGTCCCCATAGGTGAAAATACAACTGGGCGATCCTCTGAAGAAACAAGGTATAAATGATGATGAATGAATGTAATTTTGATTCATTCAGGTACTTACCATGTCAGAATATACTCATTATTATAATAAGAGCAATAAACCAAGTACATTTAATCCAAATATACCAATCAATAAGCATTATTACCTCTGCCATCCAGAAATTATGAAATTATCACAATTAGATATCAAGTAGGGATAATACTGCCAGGAGGAATGCTCATATGATCAGCATCTAGATTATAATAGTCCCATCAAAAGCTCCCTGATGTACTCGGGTCGGTGTAGCAATCAAATTCAAATATCTGGTACAAGATATAATGTGTTGACTGTAACAAGCCTTGAACACAGTACCTTCCTGATTCTGAGCCCTGCACTATTTGATTAGACCAAATGAGCTCCCTAAACATGTACCATATTATATTTACTTCAAAAGCAGTTACTTATTGACCCTTGACACGAACAGCAAATTAAATGACAAATTATTACTCAGTTCACGAGGCTAAACATTTATAAATTTTTACTACTCATTGATAAACAGTACGTTAATTAAACAGGAGGTCCCAGATTCAAATCCCAGCCAAGGCTTGTTTTTTTTTACGTCATTGCTCCCATGATGGAAAAATAAAGATCTGTGCAGTAATATGAATGACTTAGGACTTGTTTTCAAGTCAGAGATGAGTCACACTTACCTTAACTATTGGTACAGACAAAGTACAGCTCAGATTTGAAAGTGAGATTCCGAACGACCAAACCAACAAATTTGTGTGCTTACACTTTGGATCTAAGACTCTTTACCTTGCAATTTTTGTCTGCTATCTTCACTATCTTCAGAGGACTGACACATTTCCCTCAGAGACAGCAGATTGAAATTGTAAGGTTAAGATTTCTTTGTTCCAATCCGAAGTTATATTATACATAGGGATTTATTATACTATCAAGACAGATGATGTCTCATTTTAACCCATACCAGTCCTCATAAACTGCCTGACTACCACACATGCAACTCATTGTGCTTGTAACAGGGTACTTGTCTGACTTATTGCATAACTCCACATCGGCCAGTTTGGGCCTTTTCTCATTTAATCATCAATCGAAAAAATTGTTACATTTATGGCATAGTATCTTTAGTGCCTGTATGGGCAATTCAGTGGCTGGACAGTTTTGATAACTAAACCAAAATACCTTCAAATTGATATCAAACGTGATCAGAAATGAGGGCTTTATTTTGTCTCCTTTATCTCTGTGGGTACAGCCCATTCTGCAAATGACTTAAAGATAAAACTACCGGTACAAATGAGGCAAATCCATTCCCTCACAAACTACTTATAGTAATTACCTTTCCTGGGGGGTACAGGCGGTGGTGGCATACGTCTTGCATCTGTCGGTGTCTTTTCCAGATCAGATTTTGAGCTGCTTTCACTTTGTGACTTTGACCTCAATGGAGGTCTTATTGGTTTCCTATCTGACGGCCATCTTTGAAGATTAGACACTCGACCTGCAGGTAATGTCCCGCTTCGATTATCTGGTGAGTCCCGTCCACTTGGCATTAGTGTCTGCGGTCTATTACGCTTCATTGGACTCTGTTGAAATAATTTAATTTAGTAAATCATTTATCGAGATCATTAATGCATATTATGTTAAATTACAACACACTCTATTTGTATAATACATGTTTTTCTGAGTGAATTTGCTACATCAATTTAGAAAGACAATAGAAAAAGCTTTAACAGTCTTCAAAAATGTCACATTTGGTAGAAAAAGCTTTAACAGTCTTCAAAAATGTCACATTTGGTATGTTACAATTGGCCATTGACAAGGCAAATTTTGGATTTTGACAAAATTGTGAGTCTCTTTGCACAATCTGGGTTAACAACAAATAATCCAAATTATTTTTTTTTTACATTAATGTCATGAACAGACGTGATGAAAAAAATGATATTCTTAGCAATAATTCTTGCTACATGCAGCTGAAAGATAAATGCCACAAGTTATATTAAACTTACATATCCAATTTTTTCATCTAAATCGTCGTCGCTGAAATCAACGTTGTCTTCTCCATATGGATCTGAGAGGCCCCAATAAAACTCGACGTGTTCACACAGCGCCAGCTTGCCTGCCTCGGCTTGCCGTAGTAACTCCTCGCACTGACCAAACCCGTACTGCTTTGCTATTGATAGTGGCGAAATACCTTGGTTATTTTCTGAGGAGTCAAGAAAATAAAGATAATGTTGTACAACTGGAGAGCAATTAACAATATGACTCGAAAATTTGGGGTTTGCATTTTTTCATGAATAAAATCTTTATTAGGGCCATGGTCAGGCTAGTATTGGGTTTGTTCATACGTATGCTAACTATACACAAAATGTCAACATACAGGTGAATATCTGTCATACAACATCCATTTTGCTTTGTAAAACAAGATTCTGTAATTTTACAACTCACACAAATTTATTGATCAGTAAGTGATGAGGAAAGTTGAACTTCAAATTTGTAGTCATGACTAGTGCTAGTAAGATATAGTACTACCATAATAACTCAAGTAAAGTCCTATCCTTTTTGAACTAGAACTTGGGTTTAGCGAGAATTTCATGAGAGAATTGAGAATCGGGACTAACCAGTTGATCTACTGAGGTAAACTAAACACAGACTAAACACAGAAATGTTGTTGATTTGACAAACATAGAGGGGTCAAACCAACCTATTTCAATGTAATTTTTTTTTTGATGAAAAAATTAAGAAATCAGTTAAAAAAAACCCAAACAAACTTATCAATCAAGGTTTGAAGAAGAGACATCATTTTTATACCTTTGACCCGTGCCATCACCATCTTTGTTTGAAGAATCGCAATTGCACATTATGTACTTCATGCTAGTTAGATAATATAGCGCAAGCTCTGTTTATTATCACCTTTATAGAAATGTTAACTTCACCATCTAGTGACGATGACAATGCCACAACACATTGAAAAGGTTCATATTCATATGGATCAATTTCTTGATCGTATCGTATATGACGAAATTGTTTGGATAAAATATACTCATTTGCATTGTCATTGCTATGTGAGTCAGCAAAATTTGGAGACTCCAAAAATATGGATAAGACTATATGTGAACTAAAACTTTCAAAAAATAGGGATGGGTCCGGTCATAATGCGATGGTGGAACATTACTAGCGTCAGTACGGTAATAAAGTGATGATCTTTGACCTTACCTACAGTGACCTTTGCCCTCCCTCTGAGCAATAATTTGATACTCTCTGGTTTGTTACATTTCGTTGCTACGTGTAGTGGTGTGTCACCATTAGTCATTTTCTTATCAACATCACAATTATTTTGCACCAAAAAGTCAACAAAATGAAGGTTATTTTCATCTTGTTGTTCGATAGAAAGATGTAGGGCTGTTGCACCATTTGGCTGAAATGACAAAGCATAGATAGACAAAAAAAAGATTACATGTTGCTTCATACATCAGTCTAATACTATATTGCTCAATAACTTGGTAAGATGAGATTTAAACAATAACCAATAGAAAATGTTACTTAGGAACTCTGCAGTAATTTAAAGCATGTAAACTTTTAAATTCTTTTAGGATTTTTATGTGTACAAATGTTTTGAAATAAAATTGCAAAATACCATATTTTTTTAATACTGGAAAAAACATGATGATATAACTAGATGTGTTCAACAAAGCAACAGGATAATTTGCATTTTAAAGAGAGAGTTCAGCAAAAAGATGTCAAAAGGTGTCGAACCAACTGAATTTCCTTGATATGATGTCATATGTATTTCCACGCTGTATTGTTTCATAGTTCATAGCCGGCACTGTTCTAACAGGTTAACCCCATCCGACTTTGGGAGCCAATGATTTGGCGTGGCTGAGATGAATCTCATAGCTGTTGTGATTTGCAGCTAAATATGTGAATTTATTCAATTCAATAAAACCATATCCATCATTTGTGATTATCATTGTTCCAAAAATTTCATCCAGAATTTTCATCCCGTTTAGTTCCATCCATTCAAATAAGGTCTTATCTTCCACCATCCCGTTTGGTTCCATGCATTAAAATAATGCCCTGTCTGCCATTATCTGCTTCAAACCTACCTGATTAGGAAGTACTGCACTTAGATCTGTTCCTTCTGCAAACACTTTGAGTAATAAAGCCATATCTAGTAGTAGTACTGCATTCAAGAGATCTTTGACTAAAGTATCGGGATTATTCGTTGTTGTCAACACATATTTCCTTCTCTCATATTTGGCTCGGATAAATTCTCCCCTGTCTTCCCTAAAAAAGGAAAGAAAAATTCAATACACTGTTTAATTTTTGTAGAGGAAACTCACACTGGCATTCACAGTTTTGATAACAGATTTAGAACAGTCCTAGGTGAATGAATGATGCATATCAGTCTCTACTAAAGACTTAATGTGGGTGCATGTGGCCTAGCCGAACGGTGCAGAACTCAAAAACAGAAGGTTGCGAGTTCAAGCCCTGCTAGTGCCAAAGTCTTGTGATCCTGGGCAAATCACTTCATCACACTTTCATCGTTGACCCAGGTGCACTGGGGGCTGTTTAGGGATGAGTATCACAACCTAGGTGTTGATAGGTCTGCACCTTTTGTCATTAGCTGCAAGTGGCCTTGTATATGGCAAAGTTGTTCTGATAATTCCCTATGCTGTTTTGCATGCGAGGCGTTCATTAGCTGATACATTGCTTATTTGTAGCAAAGAAGGTTTAGGTAAACTGAACATTACAGTAAGTGTACCTTAATTTCCATTGTCAAAAGACTAAACTGTTTATTTTCAAGTATGAGGAGAGATGGTCCTGGCAATATAAACTGATCAACAATTTGTACCCCTAGAGATTTTAGCCACACCTGGAAAAATGGCCAAATTGTCTGAAGTGATGGGCAACAGATATCGGTAACATCACTGCACTATACTCAGGCAGTGCAGAATCAACAAACAGTGGTGAACTTAAACCACTTGCAATCAATGAACAACTAAATGAAAACTACTTTTGTACATGTACTTACATGCTACTTTGAGGTGTTGGTTTTTGTATTTGGTCCATGTTTTCTTCATAAATAGTATTGAAACCATCATTCCCTATAGTCATGGCAAGCTGTAGAAAAACATTTGAAAACATTATGCAATAGTATAAGTAAACTGCTAAATAAGCTTATATTTAAATGTATTATTTGCCAATATAATATTGTTAGACTCTTCATTGGAATATATTTGTTTGCATATCAGAAATGTGTTGATGTGCCTCTAGACTTCAAAATGTTAAATAAAAATAGATGGTTACCATGATACTTACAAAAAAAAAATGACAAGCACTGTAGGCATTTTTAAGTAACATTTGATGGACTTTGATGTCACATCTGAATCTTGCTTGCATGATTTTCCAAGCATGTACATGAAATGGGTACTGATAATTCATTTAAATTGTCAACATACTTGAAAATAAATCATCATCCCACATACATAAGGAAACCCTATAACAACTATGCTGCTTTTCTACTTGAGTAGTTGTATAGCTTTGTTGCTTATTAGAAACCTAGTATCCATTTGATGTTGTGGCAAGTTACATGTAGACAACAAAATCAATAGTGCATGTTTTGCCGTATAAAAAGATTTTTTGATAAATAAAGTCAACTTGCAAAGCAACAAAACAGAATGTTACCCAATTCTTATCACTAACCACAGCCAAAAAGTGAGAAACCAAAACCACGACAGAGCTATAACGCTTCGGAGCAACAACTATACTCGGCGTCACAATTCTTCGGACCATGTAAATAATTATCCAGACTGCAGGGCCGTATTGTTTACGAATGCAACCGGTATCCTGCAATTCCTGTTCAAGTAATTGAGTTTGTCAAGGAATTATGATAGAAACTTTAGTATGATTAGTATTAAAGCAGCATCAAGGACACTGTATTTACCGCTTTGTAGGCCTGGGATTTTATGGGTAATTTAGTACCTGGGTACTCTACTTAAGTTTTGGGTGGTTACCCAGGTACCCTAACATTTAGATCAACAGGTTGATTAGAATGTAAGGGTATAAACTAAAACACTTGCCAGAGGTGCAAGTATGTAATTATTATCATAAAATACATGATACCACTCTTATTGCAAGAACAGCTCCTGAACTTCAAAACCTCATTGACAGAGTGAAGAGCACAAGTGAAGGGTACGGACTGTTCCTTAATGTAAAGAAAACAAAGGTCATGATTTATGGTGGCAGTCCAATCCAACCAGTGAAGGCAGATGGAGAGGATATAGAGGTGGTAAATACTTTCAACTTTCTTGGATCAGTCATTGTGGATGAAGGAGGCAGCTCCCAGGAAATTAGAAGACGTTTGGCAATGGCTAGGACAGCTGCCATCGGACTTGATGTCATCTGGAAAGACAGGGGAATCACCATAACAACAAAGAAAAGCATTATGAGCGCCCTGGTATTCCCAATTGCCACATATGGGTCTGAGACATGGGCAGTTGGAAAAGCAGACGAAGGTAAAATCCAAGCCTTTGAAATGTGGTGTTGGAGAAAGATGTTGAGAATTTCCTGGAGAGAGCATAAAACAAATGAATTTGTCAGATGCCAAGTAGGAGAATACACCCCATTATGTCAGAAAATAATTCGCAACAAACTTCAATATTTTGGGCATATCTCAAGAAGGGAAGGCGACTGTCTAGAGAAAATAATTGTTCAAGGAATGATGGAAGGACATCGCAGAAGAGGCAGGCAGAAAACCCGCTGGATAGATGGCATTAGAGAATATACTGGCCTATCTGTCAATGCAGCCTTTCGTTTTGCTCAAGATCGGCACAGTTGGAACGACATCATCAAAAGGGTCACAACGGGTCAGTCATGACTCATAGGACGACGACGACGACATGTTATCTTCTGATAAAATGAAATTTTTTTGAAATTTTACTTCTTCGAGCAACTAATTTATGGTTAGTTAAGTGACTTCAGAACAATTTTTCCAAATAATCACTTCATCATGGCTTTTTATACTTACATTTGGGTAATCAGTTATGAAAATTTGTACCCGGGTAAGCTTAGCTCAGGCAGGTATCTGGGTTTTAAACCCTGGCCTACTGGGCCTACCGCTTAGTGGATTTTAAACTCTCAACACTCAGTGCTCAATGGACCAGAATCAGGGGCTTTACAATGGACTGTTTCCATCCATATCTTCCAATAATACTCACTAGTAATTGAGATGTGCCTACTCTATCTAATTCTAGTGATTGTACTCTTGATACATGAACTCCCATTTCTCTATGTACACCAGAACATTCGATACAAGTTAGAATTCCTAAATTTGTTGATAGCCACTGAGGATCTGAAATAAAACAGAATCAATTAAATTCCATCAGAATTTTGAAAACTTCCTTAGAAAGAAATATAATTCATTGAAAAGCATACAAAACACAACTTCATTTAAAAAAAAAAAATTCCAGTACAATTTGTCCACTAATTATTAAAATGTGAGCAGTGTTGATTTGCTCAGCTCAGCAACATGTGAGCTGTAACAACATTTGATTACAATACATGTACATGTGAAGAAATCCACGGTCGTAACCTAGTAGAAGGTCCAAATTCAGGGTTGCCATTTGGTTTTCTAATAAATCAGTACTACACCGGTACCCTCTGTCTTAGCGCTTCACTATATATCTCAATCAGATGAGTACTGCTGCTAAAATCTGATCATATTATGGTCACAATTCTGAATAGTACAATGTTTCTCACTAATCCTAATATGGTAATTGTTCATAATTGGAATGCTTTGGTGAAGAGGTTGACAAAATGGCGATGTCTACATGCACAACTTGTAAATCAGTACATGCTCGTAGGTTGGTGCTACTAGACTAGGGGTGGATGCGCTTACCTGGCGCTGAGCAATCACAGCATGCATCATTTCCGCTAAGACTCCTGACCTCTCTCAGTATACTTTGTGTAAGTTCTTGTAACCCTTTATTCGGTACATCTGTGGGTGATGTGCTATCATCAAACACTGCCTCCAGGGCATATTTTTTGCTATTATTCAACACGGATATCCACTCCTCTGCTTCTTCTTCAGTCTCTGCCATAAAGTGATACGTACGGTCTCCTGTGATGGATAAAACAGAGAAATATCCAGTGCCATAAACCTAACCAGCCTCTAACCAACAATATCCAATAAGCAAATATCAAAAAATTGGCCAAGTCTGAATACGTCATAGACGGGGGATATATTGGCACAAATGTGCTCCTGAGGCATGCCATACTCAGTTGCTTTCCATAGCTGGACATTGGACCAGGATATCAAGGGGTTTGAATGCCAGGGAAAATAGGAAAGTTTTGTATGATGTATTTGGACTTTCTAAATGTTTGGTAGAAATGGTTAACCTTAACCCCCTACACCCATTTCATTTAAAAACTCCTCTTCTCGGATATTTGAAAACTAAAAATGGTGGGTTTTCACCTGGATTTGAACCCGGAACCTCTTGCACCCCAATCCCATTATCATTATGTCAAGCCACTGAGCAGGTGCTGCCATGGCAGCAATTTCGTGATCATGACTAACTCCAGTCTATGAAGTATTTGAACTTAACTTTCTTAACTTTGCGGATTGTGATATTTTGTTATTTGGTAGGGTTAAGGAAAACACAGTGTGCACATTATGTTTTGTTTCTAGACATGATTAGAATGATAGAATGTATGCTGCCTCTCCATAAATTAGCCTTGACAATAATTTGTCACAACTTATACAAGCCTTGTTTCCAATCCATGATGAAAAGTCTTTTGGCATTACTTCCAAGATCTGGTAACTTAGAAAATTTGATTGAGAACAAACATTTAAGTGCATAAGACTACAGATGATGATGGTGACTTTAAAATGGACTATTGTTGCAAGAATGAATGTATGTCATTTATGCTTTTTAGTGACAAAACAGTCAACATTAGTATGATTGTAAGGGATGTGTGACCTGAAATTGGAATAGCAAAAACTGCCACTTACTTGCAACCAGATCAAAGTACTTTTTGCTGTTTTCTTCTAGCGAGGGTTTCACCTGACACGTCAAGAGATTTAACTTAGCCGGTGGTTTACTGCTGGTGGAATGTGAAATGAAGAGGTAGCCATCTTGGATGTCACATTTTCTCTTCTGGTAAACTTTTCTTAACCCTTCTGTTCTCTTTGATAACATACCACTTTTCTCTGTACCATGTGCCTTGTCTGTTTGTAGTTGATGTAAACTATAACCTTGTTTATCTTGTGTAATCTGGAAGAAAGGGAAAGTGTTTTTTGGATTACAATTAAAGACCAAATTATTTTACTTGATTTCAGAAATGTAAATGTATTTATATGTATGTTTGTAAGTTTTTGTACCAGTTGTCACCTCGCAATTACATCTGTCACTGACAATTTTGAACTCCGTGCGATGCATTTTAATCCCTCTTTATATCTCTCCATGACCCTTCCTTCGAAAATGCATCATAAGTTCATAGCCAAACATCCCCAAGACACAGCAAACATATCTTGAAAGCACCGCCATTTGCTATGCATCTTGTAAAGGGGGTGCAACACATTGCACAGGCATTTTTTGCTTTTAGTTGCATCTCCTCCAACTTGGTGTTCTTTTAGTGTGTTTTGATGTTTTTATCATGATGGAAATAAATAAATATGAATGAATAAATACAATACAATTCTCGATGCATTAGGACTGCATTACAAAAGCAACAGAAGCACAGTGATACCAAGCCCTATAACTCACCTCTTTATCTAGTGACAATGAGTTTTTGACTAAGCTTCTGAAATCTGCTAATTTCTTCTTTTCTTCATCATGCTGAGTCTTTATCTTATGAGTATGTTTTTTCGCACATAACTCACCTCTTTATCTAGTGACAATGAGTTTTTGAGTAAGCTTCTGAGATTGCTTCTTTTCCTCATCATGCCGTGTCTTTATCTTATGAGTATGTTACATAGTTTTTCCCACATATTCTCACCTCTTTATCTAGTGACAATGAGTTTTTGAGTAAGCTTCTGAGATCTGCTAATTGCTTCTTTTCTTCATCATGCCGTGTCTTTATCTTATGAGTATGATTACATAATTCATCTACATATGAAGTGAAGTGCTCCATAGTTTTAACTCCATCTACAAAGAAACTGAAAAAAGAGAAAAAAATTATGACTCATCAATACTGATGTTGTGATAAAGATTTCCGAAAATTTAATTTTCAATTCTATGGATTTCACTGGTCCATGAGTTTTCCCCTTTTATTGGACATGCTTGGTGCCCGGGGCCTGGTGTTAACAATTCTCTCATAATTGAACTCGCTATGAAGTACTAAAAATTGGCAGCATGGAATTGGTAATTTTAAAGTATTTTCTGTCATCGGATGTCAGGAAAACAATTTCAAATAAAGGTAACCAATTTCCAAATACATCTATGGAATTCCCATACACATTTTGAAATGCTCAAACAGCTTTAAAGCTTGTGTTATCTAGGTATAAATTGGTAGATTACATCATGGTGATGTTTCAGTCAAGCTATGGGTAACATGATCTCTTTAATGGCCAAGACATCAACAAATATTGGGAACTGCACTTTTATCAATTATCCTTGAACTTCAAATCACACTCACAACATCCTGTAAGTAACCTGCCAATGTGCTTTGTCCGCTTGTCAGTTATTTCCCTGGCTCCTGAGTACCTGGGCCCTAGCGGGGAACTCAGCAAGATTTGTTCCTTAAGTTTTAAGCGACAAATTCCTAAGATTTTCTGCCTACTTCCCTGCACAACAAAGCATTTTCAAGCACTGAATCCCTGGCCAAGTCCCGGTCCAAATCAATAAGATATCCCCATCTAGAGCACAATTCAAGTGCTGGCTTAAATGATCTCATAAAGCCACCGCCATAACCTTGATGCGTGTTCCCTACCAGCAGGGATGTCCACAAATCCCCCGCCCTATCATGACAAATTCCCCGCTAGGCCCAATTAACTGGGGGGGGGGGGGAGACAGGGAAACAACTGACATGTGCATTATCACACTCCCAGGCAAGACAATCATTTAAGACAAAGAAGCTTGTAATTACACTTTCAAATGCCATGTATGTATTTATCTGGAATTTGAATAGCATATTTGAATTTGAATTCTGGAATCTGGAATATGAATGGCATATGAATCCCTTTGTATCTGTAATTCTGAAGCAAACTCCTCAATAGCTTGTAATGTACATTGAGATACACCTGGCACATAAGAAAGAAACATGACATGTCTTTAGATCGGTAGTGTGTCAAAGTCTGATGATTCTAAACGTTTCCAAAATATACATTTTGTTGCTGCATCTTTGCTCTTTCATAAAACACCTCATTTTTACAAAAATTTTGTGCAAAAATGGCTGAGATAGAATGCCAAAAAAGACATGGGACTTCCAAAGATATGTTGCACTTTGCACTTTATGATGATTTCAATTTTTCGCTGTACAGTTATACTACATTCCAATGACATAGGCCACTTAAAAGCGATCAATAATGAGACTGTCATATCATGCCTCATCACGGTCATTATAACAACTCCCATAGCATTGCATCGTAGTAACTGTACAGTGACCATTGAAATCATCCTATTAAGTGCAATCTTAAGAGTCTATCGAGTGTTCAATCTCAGCCATTTTCGAACAAATGTGTTACACTTACACTTCCTATCAAGTCACCTGTCAAGGCCCATGCACTAATAGTGTGCGAGGTGCACTCACATACCATTTCTTGGATCTAGATAAATGTACAGCCTAGGAAACTGCATTAATGTACATCCAAAGCTCCCGTGAAGCTTGCCCATTATTGCAGTCCATTATGTTCTTTGTCACCTTTAATCAGCTTGAACATATTCACATAATGAGTTGTCCTAACTGTTTACACTTTTATCTTGCACAGCATAATGTATAGGAGGTAACCAATCTAATGAGGAGAGTCCATTTAGCAAAAGATCTAAATTTACAAGACATATGCGACCTTTTACCACGAAACTCCAGTAATGAATTCTTATTTTGAGGAGCACGTGTGGCAGAGTGGACAATCCATAGGTGACGAGTTCTAGCCCCCCTTGTGTCAACGTGTTGTGTCCTTGGGCAAGGCACTTTATCCTCATTGGTCCTTAGCAATATTTAGTGTCACTCATTAAGCTGCAGTCTACAAATTGCATTGTGTTTGTTTAGGTTTATTTTAGAATTTAGAAATTCTAGCAAATTGACCTGGGGGTCACGTGCAGAGTTTGAGATAAAAAGCTTATTTATTATTTCATTTACACAAGCAAAATATATGTAAAAGACAAGTTATATTCTTAAAACGTTAGATTTTTGCAGTTTTGAAATGTTCACACCTCTTTTAATCTCTCGCAAACTCTCAGCTTTTAATTTTAGCTACAAAATATCTTCAAACAAATGTTTTCTATAAGGAGTGAGTATTATTTTTTTCTCTTGATTTTACATATTTATTCTGTCATGTCATGCTTCAAAGAATTATAACTCCACTTTTGGGAGTCATATGAACTTGAAACATATCAAAAAAATGATTTGATGCATAAGAATTGCTTTATTTGAATTTGCAATAAAATAAAATTGTCCACAGGCTTACTTTACCAGAATTTTTGTGGTGGATGGTCACATTTAGTAGTGATTTGTAAAATTACATCTCAGCTCTATGGAGAGGCCTTATGGATATATTTGTTACATGATATGTAAAATAAGAGCTAAGCTCAAGAGACAAATACACTTGCTGTACAATGAAATCTCAACTCAGTGGACAAGCTTAACCAATGCATTTATTACCAAATAAGATCTCAGCTGTCTGACTTCACTAATGGACAAGCTGTATTCTAATCCAATATGACACGCCATTTCCTGTCATTCTCAGTACAATCAATTAATTAGCCACGTTATAACACAAATTAATTAAAGCTTACTTATTTTCTGCTCTGAAGTACTCCACTAAATGCTGTATGAGTTCGACACCTTTCTTGGCTTTAATTTCGTTGACTTTAATGAGGTACTGTTGAGAAAAAAATAAAAATATTACGTTGGTTTACTGAGCAAATGCTCCTTCTTAGGGTGCTGCAAACAGTGTACACTTGGTGAGTCTATGAGATATAGCAAAACAACAATCATATTGTCTTGCTCCTAAGGCCTCCATGTTATTTGACACTTATTCCTTAAATTTAGAAGCATGAAATCTGAAACATGATGTTTGCTAGTTCATTTGTGGTATAAATTTACTTCCCTTACTATTTTGGGATTTCTATTTTATTGTAGCACTGCTCATTGTGAATATTAGCAACTACAAAAAAAAATTATTCAAAATTACCAGCACAAATATTAAAAATAAGATACCTAATTTCACTAAGAATTCAATTTTGCCTATTCAATAAGTGCAAAAAGACCTCATAAATAAAGGAAATTGTTTCTCGTCCCTCCCTCCCCACTTTTGGGTACCGCATCACCTTTTTTGACAAAAATGCTGATTATGTACTAGATATTGACCTAAGTCTTTCACAAATTGAGATACCACTTTCCTTTTAAATAGGTTTTTACATATGAAACAAGTATGGCATGTTTTTTTACAAATGTATTTACAAAACATGTACATTTATAGCACATTGAGCATAAAAACAGCAACTGAATGTACAGTGAACATCTACAAAGGATGGTTTATTTGAAAAAAAAACCTCCCTCCCACATCAAATTTTAAAAATCTCTGGACAAGAAACAAGTTTGTTTTTTCATGTGGTCCAATGGAAAATCAACGTACCTCTTCAAGATCAAAATTGTTATGTTTTCTAATAATTCTTAACAGCTTAATTTCTTTAAAAAATTACCAGCACAAAATAAGATACTTAATTTAATTAAGGATTTAATGCTGCTAATTTCACTAAATGCAAAAAATTTAAATGAAAATGACCTATTAAATTGATCAATGGATATTGATAAATCAACATATCCCTTCAAGTTCATAGTTGTTATGTTTTCTAATAATCTTAACAGTTGAGCTACAACTTTGGTCTGATGAATTTTTTCATCATATATTTGAACAGAAAATGTAATGTTTCCCGGGGAGGGGGGCATTTACATTGATGGAAGGTACAGGTATGTGAAGCCCTCAAGACCCCCCTTTTCAAGCTTCCTATTTAGCTCCCTAACATACCCATTTCAAAATTACTTCAGTTCCGAAGACCCTCATTTTCAAAGAAAATGGCTCAAAATGTGTTTTATAAAGCTTTTAACTTATTTTGAACGACCAAAAATCACTTCCGCAAGACCCAATGTTGGATATCGTGGGTGGCACATACCTACAAAAAAATTTCTGAGTACCCCCCTCGGGTATTATAGTTTACTGGTATACCAATTTGAAATTTCCTATGTAACCTATACATAACACATAAGTATTAGACGTTGGTTTGTAAAGAAATTGAACATTTTTTAAAATTTATATTGATATCCTGTTGGTCAACAATTTTCAGAACTCACTTCACACATCTGGAGTTGAAATAACCTTCTTTCTTTCTCCATTTCTTCTGCTACCTGCAATTTAAGATGAAAATAGAAAGGCATTCCAGGTTAGCACACCTTAAAATTTGAGCCTTCTTTAAAAATTCCACTTATAATGCATTCGGAGTCCAACAATTTCATCGCACGACGTCTGTGGATTCGCAGTCTTTACATGCGCTATGAATATTGCGATATAACTTTTGAAGACTGTGTATCAGTAGACGTCGAGCAATAATCGCTGGACTCTGAACGTACCATTACAAGTAAATAGCATTGAAACTTGTGCATTATCTGAAACCTTAACAATTATAATGGCGGCATGCCAGTTATAACCGTTCCGTGTTTAGGGTGTGATCTGGAAAGGCATGCTTGCTGATGATGACGTGAAAGTATGCAAGTGCCTGACCAGGATGTACCTCATACCCACTGACATCAGTTCTAATAAGACAAGCATCCATTGCTGCTTGCTTCCTTTCCAATGATAGCCATTCAAGGAATGTTTATAGGGGAATCGGGATACGCCGCCATCTTGTGTCGCTCATGGAGCAGAGTTATTGTACCTCTGGATATATAGAGTTTGGCCGGATATCCAGGCAGATCGAGTAAATCTTCACTTGACGCATACACAGCGTGTGCATTTTGTTTCATGCGCAAACCGTGTCTGCGTTTCAAGTTAGCGTGTATTGCGACTTGCTCTGATCAAAGTATGCCAATTTCCCCGCTAATCCATTGAGATGACTCTCAAAATTAGGCACGATAAGCCGTAAAATGCTGGAAGTACAATAACTCACCCTCCATGAGCGACAATCCAAGATGGCTGATGTCCCATTTGAATTACATGACGGTAAATCAAAATGGCGGCGAGTACCGATTCCCCTTTTAAAATTCCTTGTAACCATTATAACTTACCTCATACCCACTGACATTAGTTCTAATAAGACCAGCATCCTTTGCTGCTTGCTTCTTCTCCCTCTCAACCCTAGTGCTGAAATGGAAAATATGATATGCAAATATTGAAAATTACAAACTATTGAAATTGACACCTATTTGATTATTATGCTGTTGAAGATTGCACTTAAAATTATTAAAATGAAATCATTACAAACTTTTCAGAGCAACGCTGTTAATTATTTAAATTTTAACACATATGGTCAAAATAAATAACTAAACTAGAACAAAGGAAGTTTCACTTTCTGCTACATTGTACAATATCAATATCCTGCAAAAACTCAATAAATCTGGAAAATATAACATGTACAATAAGTCATTATTAAATTTGAATTGCTTTGTTATCTGCATATACATTAAGGGAGAAAGAAAAATGTGCCTGCCTGGCAATAGTCCTCATCACCTCTAGGAATACAAGTTTTAACACCTTAATCAGGGGGGCGTATATGGTTTGGCAGGGTGGCAGGTCTCCAAATGATCTTAAGAAAACAACGCAATTCCAACATCCCTTCATATGCCTGTATTAATTCAAGCTTATTACAATAGCATTTGGCAATCTCAAGACTGGTCAAAAATGATCATTATTACATAGTAGGATTTTAATTGAATAACAAAAAGTTGTTGAATGTCATCTGGTGTAAAATATTCTCATTATATTATGATAATTGATAGATCAACATCAAATTTATGCAATAAAAGCGGTGCACTGAACTCTACTACACAATGTAGCGAGTAGTTCTCTTCTACTACACATATCAGCAAACAAAGGCACTTTAATAGGCAAGGGGGAAGGGGTCTCACATTGATATGATACACATATGAACACACTTAATTTGGGGAAATTTGTTTAGAAAACATACAACACTATGTAAGTAAAATCGGGTACCTAAGGGTCGGCCAAAGGCACAACATTTTGAGTAAAACTGGGTGCAAAAAGCTCTCAATTTGAGTGGTAAAATTGGGTGTTTTTCTATCAGAATTGATGTATATAGGCTATATTGATATATGTTGATATCAAGTGCAGCATGAGTATCAACATGTTTTAATAAAAGGTCCCTTCCCTAGATTATTTCATAATATTTTTATACAATAATTACTACAGCAGTTGACATCACAGATATAGCTGATGTTTGCATGAATTCTCCATGGAAATGAGATGATTTGCTTTGTGCAATCACAATGAATTTGGTACGCACTGAAATGTAATACTTTTGTTTACCCATTGTCTCCATTACCCACGTTTGATTAGTCAGAGCTGGGATACACATGATATCACATGCTTTGTGGTTTCCTGATTTATCAATTCAATCACTTTTTTTAACTGATTTGCTGTTTTTAATATCACATTACTGACAGTACAATCTGGGAGTACAATACAAGATGCTGCAATAAGACTGCAATAGTTGATCACACACATCACCGAATGCAGCCCAAACATACAAATAATGCACACAGGTTGCAAAGACTGAATGTGTGCAAAACGGACACAGGTATGCATAACGAACACAATCGTATAGATAACATACTTCAACCTCAACTTCAACTTTATTATTTCCATATAAAACAGTACATATAAGACAAATAAAATCTTATGGAGGAGACGGCTGGAAGGCCAATAAGGCCCGTTA
>JXSR01S040002.1:79571-105706 GCA_000969725.1 Ophiothrix spiculata | reverse complement strand
AATTTAACAAACGATATTTGAATACATGAAGCTTTATGAGTATTTATGAAAGTGCTAGTTTTCCTTCAAATTCTTTGTAATGTCCTTTGGAACAAACACGTATATTGTGCATGCGCAACTGTGTACGTTTGAGTATATTTCTTGATTTCCTGTGAACATGTTTCCATTCAGGAATTATTATTATTATTATTTCAGTTGGAAGGATTATTATTTATAAATTTATTTATCTTTGTCTTTTTTTGTTATTGACCAGCTAAAGAGCTTGACAGAGTTAAGTAATTGGAGCGCAGCTGCAGCTTCATTAAAAATGTAATGTGAATTTGGGTTCCAGTTCACATGAACTTCCAAGTTTAAAAAAAAGAAATTGGACAGTTTGACATTTCATAAGACTAACAGAGTCACCATAATAAAAAGCAGTGCTACACTGAAATAGCAAATCTTTGCTAAATATATGAGTGGTGCTCTGGCAAAATGAGCGGAAAGTCGTGATTGAAGATTTCGAATAAATGGCTGCTAAAGTAAAAATGTGGTAAAAAGATCAAATTTCGTTTTTTGACATCAAATGCATTAATGCATAAGTGTTAATCTATACCTCGCGTTTTAAAGGTCAATCATTCCAGGAAGTGCAATTATTCACGGGTAATTGATCTCGTTTTGCTATCATACACTATAGTAATCAGTAACTTTAAAATTGATTTGCGACAATTTTTCCTGCCAGATTTTGAGCGGACTGCCTTGAATTTCGATCTCTGAAATGAAAATTGTATAAAGAATGTATGACATATTATATATCATTCGAAAGCTGAGATTATATAGAATTAAAATACGTCATAAACTGAATTTTGAAAATCGCGACTTTCCGCTCATTTTGCCAGAGCACCACTCATATCATATTTGTAGCAAGATTGTCAGGGTGCCTTATACCAAAATGAATAATTATGCTAACACATCTATGGTCAAAATATGCCATCATGAACTGAAAAGTTGCATATCCAATAAGAAAAAGATTGACAAAAAATATTGTTCTAAGGCACTATGCATAAATTACAAGTCCACAAACTTTACACAATTTAATCAATGAAAACATTCATTTGTTCGAGTGTGCATTACAAAATGATGAATGAATTTAACAATGGTGTCAAAACAAGTGAAAGTGTTAGCCCTGTTCATGCTATCTTAGATATACACCATCAAATGCGAATCTTGAAGGGGAGCCTACTTGAGGCAAAAGTGGTAATACAAGGATTCGGGTAGCAAAATCAGACTTCTGAATTCTCAATCAGTCTTTTTTTGGCAAAATTTTGTATTTTTTATGGTTTTACTTAAAGCAAGACTATAAAGTTTTAAAAATGAAGCCCCCCTGTCACCCATGACTTTTTATTTTTTGGGGCTTATTGGGTTTGTTTTTGGTAGATATGAATACCATCCAAACAATTTGGCTCAAAGGTGCTTACTTTTTCTGTTATGGTCATTTGTTGAATTAAATTTGGGATCCCGAATTTAATTCCACATGTATTAATATAGGAAAGTATGCATGTGCTTTTTATCCATTTTTGGGTGGCAAAACATTTTTTTTCACAAAATACACTTGAAAACGCTTTTAGATAGCCATGTTCCATTATTTTATGCTATTTTTACTATAAACCATTTTTGATCAAAATCTTATAGTATTGCTTTAAATGTTTTCAAAATTTACGCCAAATGGCGCAAATTTTAGATTTTTTCTTAAAAGGTTGGAAAATTAGTGATAAAATTGTGCATTAAAAAAAAAAAGAATTTAGTAAAAATTTAACTCAAAATTGGGAACATTTGATAAATGGGTAGGTCCTCTTTTCTTGCAAGGTAATAGAAAAAATGTGTTGGTCACTCAAATCAACTATACAGGTATAGAATTTACATGAATGGCATAATCATATTAATTAATATGCACATGTTCATCCCAATTATGTGCAGCATAAAATGCTTAGGTTAAATATATTAACCCAGATGACTTGGTCTATAATAAACTATATATTGATTGGTTGTATCACTGATGGCTAATTTATTCCACCAACATCTGGGACCTACACTGATGTCACCAGTTCACTACCAGCTTTTCATTTAAAAACAGCTTTGTGCAATAACAAAGCTAAGCTTTGTGTAATGGACTTAATTAATAATTAATTATTGTTATTTAAAGACAAAGACAAAACATGAACACAAAGATAAATAGGCCTATATTACGTTATTCAAATTTCTCGAAAAATGTTTTGTACTTTGTTGATTTTTTATATTCTAATGGCAATGCCATTGAAAAAATAAATCAGCTGACAACAAAAATCATCTCACGTAAACAAAAAATAGTGTAACCTACAACCATGATTCGCAATACTTGTTTGCTGCTGTGCATATGCATGTGGACCATTGAATCACAGTCTGTGATTGAATGCAAAAGATCCTGACACAAGTCTCTCTTTCTTTATTGGAAAATGAATTGTTTTAAGGCCCTTCGCAATTAATGTTTAGTTTCCTGTTGCAGCTTTTAAAATAGAGGCGGTCACTTTTCATTATTCATTATTTTTCTAGGATCAAAACGTGTGAGATAATTCAATTGACATACCGGTAGTATCCATACAGTACAGTAAATCACATAACAGTATTTTTGTGTTTGTCTGTACATATTAAAACACAGAAACATTATGCACTGCATTTTTCCCATTTTCAAATTCCAATTTTGAGTGATAAAAATGTCCAAAATTATTTGTCATGAGCAAAACCACCATCAGCTGTTTTGAGTATGCAATACCAATGTTGTTGATATCAACAACACTGACAAAAAGAAAGTGGATGTGAAATGCTTAAACTAAGATGTACCATAGGTTTTTAAAGACAATCTATGGATGTACACACCATTCCCAACAGACTACTGCACTCTACAGCATTCCTTGGTAATCCAATCTGGCATGTATCATCTCTGCACAAATCCCACTATTTTTCTTAATTAGAAATGCATCTGTTAGCACTGTGCAATATATAAGGACTTACAATATCAACCATAATCCAACCAAACAGGACAGCCTCCTAAACTCATCCCAATCACACCATCAGAAATATACCAAGAGAAAAATTCCCATTTATGCCACATTTTGTTGATAACTTGAGACAGTAGTACAAAAGGAACAGTGTCTTTGAGGCATTTTATTTCACATCCACTCAACAACTATATGTATATTTTTAAAAAAAATGAGTAAAAATACTCACATTTTAATCTGAGGAAGCAGCTAGATTAGCAATGATGCATTAATTAAAAATGTGAGTATTTATTTTTACTCAATTTTGCTCTTTTTTTGGACTTTAGACAATTAATTAAAATCATACTAACAATCCAGATGAACTTATTTAAAGACACTCCACTACTTGTTTAACATCAGCGATGTATTCCCGATGTGAATTCATAACATTTCAAAAGGTTTACAAAAGCACTTACTAGGCATTGCAGGCAGGCATCGCTAGGAGTTAATGCTTTTATTGAATTTTGTCATTATACATGTGTGGAAAACTCAACGCCAAACCATCCCCAATGTTCACTCAAACATCACCAATAAATGCCAAGTACTTTCCTGTCGCTTCATGTCACCAATATATCTGCAGTATCTTCATGATTCAACAGTGGGATAATTGACATTGAAAATGAAGGGTTTTCCTAAGGAATGGTTACCCTAAATCATGGACATGTTTGTTCTGCAGTATCTCTAGGTGCTAAGGAAGGTATTGATGGTGCTTCACTGACCTCTTTTCATGAAAAAAAACCCCAAACATCATGAATGTATTGCAAAATCTTTAGCATTCGTGATGCCTCTCTATTAATTGCTCTTACTTACATTAGTGCTGTAACATTAAGGCTGGGTGCAGACTCCCCTATCGTGTAAAATATTTTGCTTAGAATATTCTATGCTGATGACAAAATGACGTAGGTCATCGTATATAATAAAACAGTGTGTTTTATTTGATGACCTACGTCATTTTGTCGTCAGCATAAAATATTCTAAGTAAAATATTTTATACGATAGGGGAGTCTGGACCGGCCCTAACATCCCCAAGGTCAATCTATCTGCCTATGCTTCATAAATCATTCTCCAATCCTTTTGCAATGTTTTCACATCTTATATGCATTATCAAGTCTTTCCAAAAGCTTTCAAGATGCCATGAATTTACATCAGAAATACACCACCAGTATATCATCAATGCTTTTTTAAATAAGCCCAACAGGACCAAACCATCATAAAAATTTTCTTGAGTGTTTCTATTTTATGAATATTTAGTTTGGAAGAGTGTAAATCATACCAGCGTACACTAGTGGTGTGGCATAAGTGCATCAGGGGGACAAATAAGGAAACATGCAGCAACTCCTTTCATTCATGCTATACTTTGCTGTTTCAATCACTTATCAATCAAAATGTCAACAAAATTGCATAGTCAATGAAATTTTATCTCCACATGGGAAAAAATTGGTAATTGAGTAACCTTATTGCCTGGCTTATTTGCCGATTCCCAGGAAATTTTGCTATTTTGCCAAAGAAATATTGTAAGGTGTGAAATTTGTCATTCTGGATGAGGAGTTATATGCCAGTGTGTCAGAATTTGTTTTTCTTACATGCACAGGGGTGTTTTTATTATAAGCTTGAATTTGGTTATTTTTATACGCAAGTTTGACATTGATCATATACATATAGGAATAAATACAATTTTGATTTATTTGTGAGCATTTAGTGAAATACACATACACCTCATTTACAAACATCTTGTGTAACTTTTTCACCGGCTTTTTCAGGCTTAGTGAATTGTTAGTTTCATTAAACTCTGTAATTTAACAAACGATATTTGAATACATGAAGCTTTATGAGTATTTATGAAAGTGCTAGTTTTCCTTCAAATTCTTTGTAATGTCCTTTGGAACAAACACGTATATTGTGCATGCGCAACTGTGTACGTTTGAGTATATTTCTTGATTTCCTGTGAACATGTTTCCATTCAGGAAAATCATCATAAGCATGACTGGTTTTAGAACAGGAATTCAACTATTTCCTCTTCATGAATTCAGTACACTGAAGGTATAGTTTTGTGTGTCTATAAACAGCACTTCTTCATTAAAATAATAATGTCATATAAGCTGACCTAAATTAGACATAGATCTGTTCAATACATTTCAGTTGGAAAACCAATACAAACGGTTTGCTTCATATGCTACCCTGCCAAATTGCCTGTATCAGTCCTGGATTGTATTCCTGGCATATCATAATATCAAAGCTCTCTAATATATTGTATTGCTCAGGTTAACAAAGCAATCAAGATAAGTCTTATTCAAAGACAAAACCCAACAGATCTCAAACTTGCCAACCTACTGATTAGACAATAATAACTGCGCATCATCTTTTTTGAGAGGTCATTGTTTAAAATCGGAGGTGTTTGTTTTGGGTCGAGGTACTTTTCTTCGGGAGCACCGACAATTTTAAACAATGACCGAATTAAAAGATGGTGCAAAGTTTTTATTGTCATTAATAACTGTCTTTCGACATTTTTAATGCCTTTTATGCGTGATTTTATAAAGAAATACTTTCTTAAACTTATTTCTTACTTAAAGGTCAACGTACCCCTATAAGAGAATTTCGATCAGTCCAGGCATGACAATCAACGCGTAATTTGATAAACGCGCGTATGTGTGGTGCATACGCGCTTCATTGGCGTTTTATGAGAAAACGCATTAAACGCTAATGACATCACATACGCAGGTATTATATTATAAGAAGTCATTGTTACCTGATAATGACCGCGCAGTTGCTTGCGTAAAAGTAGAAATAATCTTAAGAGATTGGATCGCGCTATTACGCAGGTTATTAATTCAGAGTAAAGCATTGTCCCAAGAGTAAATTTTGCGTAGGGAAATGCAAGCCCATTTAGATTCTCCCTAACACATAAACGAGAGTCTTAAGACTCTCTGAAACGTTATATGAAATGTTTTACATTTACAAGAATTAGACTGGACTCCTATACTTCTGCGAGAGACTTGTGCCGAAATTCAAACCCTAGTCCACACTAGTTGATACAAACTCCCTTATTACACTCCAGGCATATGGAGAAATTGGGAGGGATAACTAAATATTTCCTGGATTAAATTCCTATTACAAATCTACAACTTACTATTTTGATTCATAGTCCTTCCAGGCTTTCTCAAAAGGCTTTTTCAAGTCTCCTTTCTGTCCCTTTAAATCTCCTTTTAGTAGTGAATCTAACGGAAACATGATGATGTTGTTTAAATTTTGCACCTGCAAGTAACGAAAATACATGTAAATGATTTATTTAATAGCCATTCTAAAGAGGATGATTCAAACAGTGCAACAATACAAATCTACAGCAACATCCTGGTAGAGGGGTGGACATTTATATAGAGCCAAAGCTATTTTTGCCCTCAAAATATATAATAAAGGTCACTCTTGAAATTGTTGTACATACAGGTTGATTAAAAAAACAAATTTTTTATAGTTGTTGGATTTAATTCGTAAACATGTGTCACTAGCAAATATGCAGTGGTTTCTGACACGAGTGTATATTTTCAAGGTTAATGTTTAGTTCATGTGTATGCACAAGGCTCCGCGTATGCATTCACGAATTAAATCCAACAACTTGGTGCATGATGACGTTGTTCCTTGAGCAAAACATGTTTTACAAATGGTCCATTTCCATTCCTAGCCATACACACCCTAGGGAAGATAGTAAGTGCTTCCCATCATGCATTGCTTCCAATGCAATTGTTGGGATAGCATATGGGTAGTTATAGTGCATGCCCAAAATGCAAAATTTCAACAATTAATAACTATAGGATAATTTCATTACTAATAATTCACTAAAATTCCATTACAAACAATTCCATGGGAAGCAATGCATGATGGGAAGTTCACAATATCTTCTCACACACTATCATCATCCAAACATATACCCTCATCCCACATCCAATAATAGATTAATGATCAAGCCGGATATTATTAGTTTTATTTTATGTAGGCCTAGATAACACTTTCACGCTCATATTACACAAGAGACATTTTTAAAGGTTTAGGGTGGGCCCAGAGGATGATTTAAGACCTTCCCACAATACACTGTAACAGCTCAGTGAGCATGATTGAACTTAACGAAATGTTCAGCGAGGTCAAATTACTACTGCTGTGTATTTGTATGGGAAAGATGTTAAATTCCACACTAAATCAAACTGTATTATGGGTGTAAAAACTTCAAGCGATCAGAGATTTTATATTTGTTTACATATTCAAAGAGCTTTACTTTCTCAAGGTAATTTGAATATACCCATTGCTTCACTAATAAATGTACTGTGCCAGATTTAAATCATGCATATTGCTGTACATGTCAATGGGAAATTGATCTCACTGGGGCTGTTTTGAACTATTGATTTCAAATTTAGAATGGAATTATGGGAAATACTTTAAACATCATCTGGGTTGGGCCCTTAACATATGTTATTAAGAACAAGGTCAAGGGCTCTAATGTTGAAATGAACTAGCCACCTCTTCTACAAAATAATATTGCAGATACAGCCTGCCTAATGCTTGCATTTCCGTAATCGGGAAGAGATTTTACACATGTATGTGCTACAGTAAAGCAGGCATGAGAAAATGCATATATGCATTTTGTCTACCTGGTTGGCTGTCACAGTGAGCCAAGTTTAATCTTTCAAAAAGTTCAGTGACCCAAACACGGCTTTCAATCACAATAACCTTCAAAGTTGAATTGATTTCTGCTATTTCTAGAGTGAAAAGACTTAATGGATTGTATCAATACTGGTGAAAGTCAAAGGTGACAACAAAACATTGTAAACAATCTGCTACATTATAAGTATTACATAGATGTTTTGATTTTTGAAATGAATGCATTTTCTGGATGGTGTGTGGGGGGGGGGGGTATAGTAAGTCGATAAAAGACGGTAACACAGTACCCTACATGTAAATCGTCAAGGACATACAACGATCCTGGGTTTCCCAACCGGTAATCAATTTTTTCTGAAATTTTAGCCCAAACACAGTTTTACCTTTTGTAAGCTGTGACATAAGCTCCAGCAATTTATATACAAGAAGGGAGCATGGCTGAGTGGTTAGAGCACGGATCTCTTAATACAGAGGTTGTGGGTTCGAGCCACGGGCCAGGCGGTTTACGTCTCCTTGTTTCCTTGGGCAAGAAATTTTACTCTAATCGCTCCGTGGTTCCAATAGTCACGTTTAGCTGTTGGTCCCCTGTGCGAATGCTCCTTCTTGGGGCGCTGCATACAGTGTATACCTGGCGAGTCATAAATGCAGGCAATTTGATTTGTTGTTTAAGATGGGTGGTAGTGCACATCCATTTCACGCCTACTTGGGTGCACCATTATGCTTTATCAGAGCATTGTGGGATTAAATTTCAGTAAAGATTGATTTCTGGTTGGGATCAACGTATTAATACCTGTAGGCCTATATCGTGCTTGTCCAGCAACTTACCATAAAATCTTGAAAACTATCCTTAACAAAGATTTTGCCCTACAACAAAATATACCCTAAGTGCATGTTGCCTAGTGATTTGTTTACCTTAACAGTGATTTTCCTTTATTGCTTTTAAAATGAAACAAAGACGTATAGGCCTACATTACTGAGTTCTGTTACCATTACCCAAAGCCGACCCCCAAATGTCAATTTTTTATAAATCATAGCTCACTGAACTTGGCAATGACATGTGAGGCTAAAGGTATGTTGTCAGGCAAATGCCCGGGGGGGCCACTTGGCCTTACTGTTGTACACATGCGTGAACAAACAAACACGGAAAAAGGGGGGTATTTTTGTCAAGAGGCATGTTCCGTACGTTTCGTGTTTAGGGGGTCAGAAAACACTGATTTTCAACAAAAAGGGGTATATTTTCAAAATCAGATCAAACGTGTTTGGGGGTACTATATTCAGGGCATAGGGTTTAAACTTGTTTAGGGGTGTTTATTTAGAAAAAAACTTGTTAAGGGGGTAAAATCATGAAGAATGACCACGTGAAATCCTTGTTTACGGGTCATTTTTAAGGCTACTCGAAAAAACGTGTTTAGGGGGTATTTTCAAAACCTTTGTTCACGCATGTGTACACCATTATAGCTAAGTGGCCCCCCGGGGGCAAATGCCTGCATACATGTACTCTGCTGTGCAACTTAGAGCTTATTCACATTAGGCCCCCTTAAAAAAGGTTTGTTTTAGAAACCTGTACGCATTGCTATGTGAAATGAATTTAGCGAGAGCTGCGCGCTGGTTGTAAATCAGCCCCGACCCCTGAATTTCATTTTTTTTAAAATCATAGCTCACTGAACTTGGCAATGACAGTGCCCAGGTATGTTGTCAGGCAAATGCCTGCATACATGTACTCTGCTGTGCAACATAGGAACACATTTCCATTAGTGGAGTTCTCCAATCAATAAACATATTGTATGGCATGTAGGAATAGAAAAGCCATGAGAAATTTGATCTGAACTCTACCTTAAAATTTCTCATGTTTCTTATTCATTACTACTCAGGTGAATTGCACTTTGATGTAAATTACCATCAAGTTCACGATATAAACTAGAGGGTTGCCGTATTTTTATTATCTGCATGTTTTCACAATACTCCAGACAACGATGGCCATGCCTCCTCACAAATAGATATCCCGCCGCAGTATCGGCCGTTTAATTTCAATACGTAGAAAATTAAATCCTCGAATAAACTTGAATTACTTTGCTATGAATGGGGTTCATCCGTGAACCCCAGCAGATTTAGAATAATATAATAAAGTGTGTCACTATATGAATACTTTTATTATCATTTGAATAAAGGTAAAAATATGAGTTTTGAATTTTTTTCAATATCAATGCGCCAATAGAAAGACACGTAAAATGTTCCCCAAATTTGCGTTTTCGAAATCCCTAGTCAATCAATTTAGTAGCTTCTTCTAAATCGCTAGGATCACGGCCGCCCCCGCCTGACAATACTCCAACTATAATTGTAACGTACATGTCACTCTTATAAATATACAAATCAAAAATCAGTACTAATTTTAAAAGGAAAAAAGTAAATTTTCCATACTTTGGCCTTGTTTATATAAAAAATCACATCTATACTTTGATCATCACTAAATAGGCGGGAATTGTGAGGCTTTTCTTCATCCGCAAGTAAACATAACCAAACTTTCAAGCGTGCCATAGATAATGGGGCAAACTGCACAAGAGCTTGGCATTCCACATCCATTTACATTCCAGTGATGTAAATCTATGTCAGGCCTTCTCAAATAGCGGCCCGCGGACCAATCCGGCCCTCAAACTACTTTTATTTGGCCCTTTGATCGCCTCTGGAATACAGAAGTATATAGGAAAAGCATTGAAAAAGGTCTTGATTATTTGGCCCTCCAAGATGTATTTTTGAACTGGCCTTCGTCCTTAATGGCCGGCAAACAAATTTAATTGAGAACCCCTGTTCTACTTGATACATTCGTGCGCCTTACACACTGCGTGTGCATACGCGTTGACATGCTACTTGATAGTACGCCATAGATTTACAGGGGAGATACAAGGCATGCCGCCATTTTTATTCCGGCATGGAGACAAAATTTGGGGTATTCAGGTTTTTGCCGATAGCTTGCCGATGATGCATTGCACCTTGTCTTAATGCGCGCATGTTGAAACACGCACACACGCTTTGCGTGCAGGTTGGCGTATCACTCGCGCAAAGTATTATTTGCGCAGGTTGTCTCTACGCGTAACCAAGTCTCGACACTCGGAGTTTATTTTGGTGGGAGCCGAGTGGACCCGAATACCCCCAATTTGAGCTCCATGGCTGACGACGCCATTACATGGGCTGGTATACAATCCGCATCTCCGTAGACCACTTACACATATGCATGTACGCAGAGTGCTGTACAGTAGATCTGGATCTGATGCCCATGTGGCTACAGTCTACTGTAAAGCGGCTTATTCATCTTAATTTGCACTCCCATGTAGATTGCCCCAACATCTGACTTACGGGATATAATAAATTTACAGACAAGCAATTGCTTCAGCTGCCAAGTCAATAAATGAAAGTGTTTTTGTCCCATCTTTATATTTTGATCGTCTGTAATGCCAATCAAAGATTGATTGTTTAACATCAACTTAAATTATTACTATTTGAGTCGGTCAATAATTTGATAATTTGCTTTCTTTTATGGGCCAAAGTATATATGTTGGCTTGTGTCAGCATGGCTCGGTTGACTTGGTTTGGTCTAAATTGATTAATCCCCGACTAAGAACATTGATTCTGACCATGGATGGACAAGCTGCCTCAGCATGCCAACATTTTCCCATCTGTACCTTCCACATTTGATTAATTAGATGGTTGATATACTAAACCCTTAATCTTCTCATTTTTGCTAGTTAGGCACCATTAGTCTTATCGCAACATTCAACCTAGTCTATATGTGACCGTCCACAAAGAACCTCAAATAAAAGTTGGCATTTTTTGATACAGAGCGAAATATATGTAAAAGATGTATCCTGCCTGACAAAATCAAGATTTTGTTTTGAAACGTTCATGTTTTCTTAAAACCCCTTGCAAGATTTCTCAGTTTTACACATTTTGAGTTTTCATGCTTCGAAGTATCATAATTCAGATCTTTGGTGCCATTTGAACCTGAAACTAGTTTCAAACCTTTTCAAGATTAAAAAATGTCTTTTATTGTATCTTGTATCTTCTTTTGTAATATAAAATATAACAAAATTGATCTGAGCCCATTTTACTAGAGTTTTGTGGTGGATGATCTGACAACAGTATGATGTAGGTTAGCAGTATGGAGCATGGAAAGTGGAAGTGTTTGTTTACAACAGTAAATTCAGATTCAAGTCTTGGTTGATGTCTAGTTAATATTAACTGACAAACTGGTAAGAGTGTTCAGCATTCATCTTTGTGTGAATGGAATAAATTTAAAGGCGAGTTTAATTGCCGGATAAAGAATAATATTTTGACTTGTTTGAAATATTCCATTTAAAGAAATTATGTGCACAATAGTTGCAAACTACTGGAAAATCTAGTTTAACAAAATAAATCTCCTCTAGTTTTCATGGGTTATTTTTAGAGACATTTTTGGTTTATCCTGTGCAAAACAAATGTCAGATCTTTCAACCTTCGTATACTTTGATCGACACCAAATAAGGTTGTTTTTTGGACATTGTGAAATTGTACAGAAGGGTGTGTGCGAAGCTGAAGTGTGATTTGCGCATCAGTGGGACAAGCTACATCCGAGCTTGGAATGTACATCCATGTAGGCCTACATCGATGTACATTCCAGGAGTTGAGATTGTGCCTACATGATGACGCGTCAACCAATTGTGGATTCATGCTGCGTATTCAGCTGCGCGTACATGTGTTTGCGCTTACGCGTTATACATGCGCGTACTACATAGATTTAGAGGTGAAAGCATTTTTTTGTTCATGCTTAGATACCTTTTATTGCAACTTGTGAAAATTTAAGAAACATAACAACTTACTAAATTTTTCAGAAGCGCAGCTAATTCTTTGGTTACTACGGAGAACTTGAGAAATGCAGCCCCTAAATCTGGCTCGGCTCTTGTTAAGGAATTGGACCCAAGTTTCTCCAGATTTTCTGCAAAGGATAGTAAATTCCCAACATATGCTGCAAAACAAACAAAAAACAAATGTGAAGTTAATGTTACAGGAGTAAGCATTCCACATATGTGTAGCCTTGCTCCAAGGCGTGAGGCTGTATCCCTTATTCCAATATCCAATACATGCAAGGCCTGCTTCCCATTTCTTTAATTATTCTCACTTCCCAATATATATGATATACAGTAAATCAATGGTTATACCTCCCTCTGAATTAAGTTTCCTACTCTAGTTGCTTGGAGGAAATATAGATAAGCTAGTAGGCACCCTGGACAGAAGATCCTTTGTCTTTAGTCATGGATTCTACAGTTCATAATATGTTGTAACAGTCACATAATACATTTGCTTGCTAACAACATTTATTTGCAAGTTCACATAGGGAAATGTAATGTGGTTGGACTTATGGTCTAATTTTGGAGTAATGAACTTCAACTACTTTGTATCCTCTGTCAGGCCATGGTCAGGATAGGTTGAGGTTCTATGGTCCATTGTTTAATACCAAAATAGAACTGAGTTTGAAGAAACTTTAAATGCAAACAGTGATGATTTTTTGGTTCTCCGCTACAATTTGAGACTTTGTGAGAATTAAAGTAGGCCTATATTGGATACCTGTGCAACTCTTTTAAAAATAGCATATTTAATTAAAGCATGGACAGTGGAAATATAACTTTCACAGAAAACTGAATATTTTGGAGAGAGTACAGGACAACAGAGACTTGGAGCAAGTCTACATATGTGTGGAATTGAAAAAATCAAAACCTTTTAAAGCAGCAAGAAATGTGTAATAAAAATGAAAAGGTTCAACAACCTAGATCAATCACTTAGAAACAGGCAAACATTACAAACAATAATAATACTACATAAATGAATCCCCGGAAATGATTCAATCAATTAATGAACAAATATGTAATCATGGTAATTGTATCACGTATGCATTTAATTATAAATTTATCTCCTGTTTGAATGGATTTGATGCTTCTGATATTGAAGAAACATATTAACTTCCCAACATATTAATTCTGAGTGTGGTGATTCATTTTCCTGACTGATGGGGATATTTTATCATTCAGGGATGCAAAAAGCAGTGTCTAGATGACTATGTGCCAATGATTGGCATCATTTGATGTTAAAGTCAGCAAAATTACACCTATGTGTTGCATGCAGCTTTTTCAGGAGTGACTAAAAAACCGTGGTCCCCATACAGGGCTAGAAATTCGTTCATTGCTGGGAGAATCTTATTGGATTCTCGCAAATCTACTGGGGGAAAATCTTTGCAAGAATTTTTGGATTCTTTACATTCATACACAATGTTTTTGCCTCAATTTACGAGAATCTATTTGGATTCTTGCAAAATCCTTTTGGGGAGAATCTAGAATGGATTCTCGCAGAATTTCTAGGCCTGCCATACAGCACCTATTGCAAAATAAGATACCATTTTTTTGTAGAAAATATAAAATACTACTTTTTAAAGTAAATCAAAACTGGCACAAAAAGTATTTCAGTTTTTAGGCGTTCAAAGCCTTGGTCTAAAGAGGATGAGTGTCGCTTGTGGGTCAACCATTTTTTCACAATCCTCAAAAGGTTTTTTTTAAACCATTTAAAAAGGATTCAAAATTAGCTTATTTCCTATTCTAGCTTATTTGCAGGAATTTTTTTATTGTTTGGCAATGTTTTGCAGGAGTTCCTGCCAAATCCTGAGGATTCTTATGCCTGACTCTTGGTAGGTATTTAAAACTTGAATTTACACATTACAAACTTGAAAAAAGTTATATCTCTAAAACATTGCGATTAATTTCACCAACCATTCTGTCTATATCTAATTAATATTAGGATAAATGCTTTTAAAGTGATGTTTGCCACACCCAAAATTCATAAAATTTTACTACAAAACCTGATTCATATCAGGTTATACGCTGGAAATCAATTCTACAGGGAAAAATAAACATTAACACCCATCCATCCGTCCGTCCAACCATCCACTGTTGTTAAAGAGTGCATAAATCCATGTCAACATGAGACCGAGAGTTCTACCTATTAATGCGATCACTGATACGATCTCATCAATTACAAAATCTCGTTCAGGCCATTTCAATACACATGCTGTGTGTATCAAGTTTCACACTTAGATTGTACAGATCAGGAAAGTACTTTTCATATAGTCATCGGAGGTAGCATTTAGTCAAAAAGTCGAGATACAAAATTTAAATCTTTTTTTTTACATTTTCATTTTAATGCTTGGTCCTGCATTTACCTTTTTAATTTTATTTTCATTTCAGGACTAAAAAATCAGTCCAAAAATTATATTATAAAATGCATGGACGCTAGTCCATAAAATAATTAATTTTATCATTTATTTTGAAAATCTCCCATTTAATGTTATTTTCAAGGAAAAACGTCTACTTTTGGCTAAATTTGTCTAAAAATATTAACATTAGTGCAAAAAAGTGCCTTTATCTGGCTCATGCATCCAAGAAACTTTGAAAACTTTTAGGATTCAAAAATGGGTTTCAAAAATTCCATGGTTACTGCTACCCATGATTGTTGTAACCATCAAAAACCACCTGTACTATGTTTTATGAACAAATTGAACTTGCAATTTGGGATCTACACAATATTCTCAGCAAATGCTGGAGGTAGAATTCCTCTTTTGAATATTGAGTCTTGAAATCACAATGGGCCATTGTACTTTGACCAAATACAAAGGATTGGCTTCATTCACACAACTCCCCAAAATAGAGAAACTGTTTCTTAGGAGAAATCCAGGACATCACCAGTTCTTGTAACGCGGTGCAACTTGTGCCAACTCTTGAATTATTAAAAAGCTACGAGGACCCTGTTGATGTATGAAATGATAGTCTTAATATTACACATTAAATATGAAGGTATATATTGCCTGCAACAATAAAATACACAATAAAATTAATTGTTGAAATACTTCAGAATTAACTTCAAGTTACACCTATTATTATAATAGAGTATCATTTTAACTTGCAAAAACTGTGAATTAAAGCAGGCACCATGATTCCTAACTGACTGGGAAAACTCATAAGGGTCCTCAGAAATTTGGTATTTGTCAAGAATGAAATATCTTCATCCAAAAATTCCAGTTCAGTCTCTGAATACAAATGAATGCATAAAAGAGGTTTTATTTACTTGCTTACAACTACAAGAAGTGACAAAAGCATACTGATTATTTTAACATGATCTACATTTGAATTCAAGTTACTTGTTGAAATCAGGGAAGGAGGGGGGTACTTACTACTTCAGTGATTATGGGATGTGTTGCTTACATGGGTAGTGAAATAAAGGCTGTCAGTTATGCCAATTGGTCTTCAAAATTGTGGCATTTTAATGGCTGACTTCTAAATTTTAAGTCTTATTTGCTTGCTTACAACTACAAGAAGTGATGAAAGCAAAATTATACTGGCCATTTTAACAAATATCTACATTTGAATTGGAGCCTGTTTACTTGTTGAAATCGGGGGATGGGGTACTTAGAACAAAGTGATTGTTGGATATGCTGTTAACATGGGTGGCAAAATCAGGTCAATGGGTCATCAAAAATGTGTCATTTTGATGGTTCTACTTTTGAAAAAAAAACTTTTTTCCAAAATTAAAAGGGGCATAATTTGGAAAAGTTCAACATCAGAACTTTTTTCAAAACATTAATTTTGATTTTTGCATCAATTGGAGAGTTAGCAAATAATAATGACAGCATGCAAAGTTTGTCAAATTCAACCAATATGTCAAAAAACTTTCTTTGATTTAATTATTGATGAAGACAAATAGAGTTGAAATCTTGCAAAATTGAAAATTCTTTTGATTTAATATCTGCATACTATCATGTTTTACAAACAATATTTAAGAGAACAATCTCATTACTAAGAAACCCTCATATCCAATAAGCAAAATTAAATTCTAGTTGTTGACTTTTCTAAAGGTTTTGATCAATTAGGTTTCACAAAATAAGCAGAGTATTATTATCATCAAACATATCAAAAGTGAAACATCTGTAGATAACTTATAAACCAAATCAAATTTGAGCTTCCCTCCCCCGGGATGGAACGCTGACCATTTGCTGACATAAGTTAGCAATGTGTTGCTACATTTATTTACAGGTAGATGCAATATAAACATTACCCATTATAGTAATATGGGGCCTTCTGTTCCCTTTAACTGGCCAATCAATTTGTACAATCTGTTTATTAGCAAAAGTCTGTTGACAATTCAAAATACATCCATATTATTAATATATATCTTTTATTTCAAAGTATACTAGGCTTATTTTAAGTATAAAAGTATTTCCAATCCTCTCTTCTCTTACAGCAGCTCCAATGGCTTTCTGTTGCCTAGAGCATTCAATTCTGTACATTTGTCCACACCTTCAAATCCCTGAACAACCTCTCCTTACTATACATCTCATCCCTCCTCCACATTCACAAACTTCTGCTTCACCCTTCATCCTCTACATGCAGCTGCCTGAGCTCTCCAAGGACCAGTACTCTCACTGGTAATATGGCAATTACTATCACTGTCCCTTGCCTACGGAATAAGCGCCCTTCTGTGGCCACAGGCCCATAACACTGAAGCCTCAAAAGGTCCACCAAAAGTCACCTTTTCCCCTAATTCTGTTGATAGTCTTCTCTTCTTTCTTTTTTTCTTTCTTAGAGCTTTATATATAGTATCATTTTGGTTAAAAGGTGCAATACATATATGCCAGTGCATGTATAATTTTGGGGCAAACATGAACAGGTCAGCATTTGACAAACTACATGTACAACAAACTACAGTAGAATCATTTTACAGAAAGACAAACCATAGAAAAATGGTCTATGGAAAAAAATGGTTATATTTTTTAACTGCTAGTATGACCAAATGACATACATTTGGACATGGAGGTCAAGCAATATCATGCCAAGTGACCAGATGTTCCGCCCAGATGTCAAAGTAAAAACAGGAAGGAGAGCTTACAAATAGTTATAGGCCTATGTTCCTGTTGATAGCAGACCTGTACACAAACCATAGAGCCAGAACCATTCCAAGAAATATTTGAGCCAGATATAAATATACAGAATGGACACAATAACCTGAACTCTCAAATTATGCAAAGTATTAAGCGACATCAATAATGACCGTAAGAATAATATGGGCAACGTACAAACTTTTAGCACGTTTTTTCAACTTGACTTGGAGCAAAAACATGGCTGTATTTGTTTTATTTCTATTTGATAAATTATGTGTAACAAATTGCCCAAACATTTATATTTGTAACAGTGTACTTGTGTTTACCAGCACTTGCGGCAGTAGTATTTCAAAATTAATAAAACTTTGGTCTTATCTCGTTCGAAGACTCGTTCAGAAATGGTTCACTTTGGGTTTTGCACATGAGAAGCATTGATTCCCTAGTCATATGACCATGTAATAAAATCCTAGCATGTAAGACAAGAGTCAGAGATGACAAACTATATTTCTTGATTGTATTTTCGCTGATTTATCATTGTTGCCATGGAGTTATGCATTGACTGCTGAAAAACTAAAGAGATTTGCATCTTTAGGCAAGATAAAAATTAGGCTATGGTCACAATACGTCGTACAAACAGTGTTTAGTCCATCTAATAGGACCACGCAACGCCCTCGCTGCTCACTTTTCTCGCAGCTTGTGGTCCTTTTAAATGGACTAAACACTGCTCATAACTGTTCGTACGAGTTATTGTGACCATGGTCTTAATTGGATAATGTGAACAAAAATCCAGGGTAGGAGTAGTATTTATACACAATGGGGCCCTGTATTTTGGATTTTTGTTTTTATTGTTTGGCCTATAGTGTTCACTCAAATTATAATAAACAATATTTAAACTCAAAAATGCACCTCCCTCTCCTTTATAAACACTATAAGCTTATAGGCCAACAAACATATGTATTTCATATGTGTTCAATTCATATCACATGTTGTAGCAATTATTCCATCATATTAAACACAGTGAACTGAAGCATGTAGTGAGTACCAGCAAACTAAATTGATTAGCCCACCATGCCAGGCTAATGGAATGGATGGATAGCAAGGTGTTTGCAATCCGATTTCATTTTATCTAATACACCATGAGTGTACATAATATTGTACATGCTTTTAGTGTAATAAATCGAAACATGTATACAAATGTTTATATACACACGGCCGGGTAAAATAACATTTTTATATTTTGTTTGTTTTGTATATTTTCTTTTGTGTAAACATTTTCTGACCAATGCATCCTCCCATTACACAATTTTTTTTTAATTGGGCATAATTGTCAACTTCAGTGTTAAAGGGGAAATTCATGATCCACTTTTCACCCTCAAGGTTACCTCTATCAAAACTGAGGTTTTTAGCTTTTAAGGATCCTCAACTGGTATATGTTACGATGCCCAAACCATTCTTCCATATGTGTTTGGACTTTTGAGAAAAGTGAGAAAACGTGTCATTTTTTAATTATTGTCGGGGCCCTGACAATAATTACAACACAGTAACCTATGGGGATTTTCAAAATACTGAAAAGCTTGTAACTTGAAAACGAATAGTCGGAATCAAGTGAAATTTTCAGTACATGTTTATAGTGTACTCTTCTTTTTATATAGCTACAAAAGAGGTGAGGTTTTTGTCACATCAAAATCATGAATTGCACCTTGAATATCCTATAGGTAAATGATTTACAAATTTAGTTTTCACTAGTTCATTTCATTTTTTTTTATACTGAATAGAATAGGGACTACAATCAATTTAGCCACATATATATCCCAGCTTATCCCACTCACACACCCACACAATTTTGTTTACAATATGTGCTGGTCATGCTGATCTTTGCCTTTACATTAATTCAACTTTCTACTACTGCCACATCTATGTCCTGTAATGTTCATCTGTTAGACGATCTCTTTTTAGTAATAATTATGGCGCGTTCTTATCATCAATCACGTCAGTTGTGTCTTTCTGTCTTTTATCATGGATGTAGTATACCTAATAGAAAGCCCTGGGCGACCACTTTCATTAAGAGCTGGGTATTATGTTTAAATATAAAAACACAGAGGAAAGGTGCTTTTTCACTAAGAGTCCTTAACGATAACATTTTTTTCCAATTAGAAGCCCGGGGGGGGGGGGCTGAGCTATATTGGTATACACATGCGTGAAAAAAAAAACATGGGAAAAAGGGATCATTTTTCATTAACCAACACGGAAAACACTGCATGTGTTAAGGGGTCTAAAAACACTGATTTTCAACAAAAGGGGTGGTTTTTTTTTCAAAACAAAAATACAAAACTTCCACAAAAAGGGTTTTTAGGTAAATTTTATTTTATTCCTTTTCTCAGAATTGTATTTTCTGCTTTACACAACAATTTCAGAAATTTTGCAAAGCGATAAACTTTAGACATTAGTTTTAACGTACTGGGGGTAAATAAAATTGTCACAATTCTTGATTAGGGTCGCTTTTTAAGTCGATCCAACCTTGTTTAGGGTCAATTGTAGGGGTATACTCAAGCATGAGATACACCCCTCTCCTCTTTGATAGAAAGTGGATGCATGCAGAGTCAACAGTGAATCAAGATGCAATCAGCTCCTGAGAGTAAAGTCTGCAAGATATAGGTATACATAAGCTGGAATTAGTCGCATGGAGGATGGGTGTGGTCATTATGTAGTTTCACCTTTCAATATATTTCATTAGAGTAATAATGAAAATTTAAAGAAATAATAAGATTAAAATTAATTAAAATTTTAAACAATTCTGGCTAATTGGTGGTAGCTTTTACAATATTAAACTTGCCTTTGAATAAGCATTTGCAGTACCGCACATGAACAAACTAGAATCATGTACTTTAACACATTCAATGAGGCATTGAGGCTCCGTTTCATAAACATTTTATGTAAGATGCTGATTTAACAACCATGACACTTTGCAATGTTTTTGACATACCCAGGGTCAGGACCATAGCCAGGATTTTTCAGGGGATGTGGGATTTTCAAAAAGTGGACCTTTTCTTGGAAAAATTTTCATTTAGGTCAACCTTACTAATTTCAGTAGTTTTGAAAAAGTGACGAGCAAAAAAAAAAGGGAAAAAAAGGGGGATGGGTAGTAGATTTACAAGCTTTTTGTGTAGTACCGGTAGTAAGTAATTTAAATTTAAAAAAACGACCTTAATGCAGGTGGTTTGGTGTGCTTTGGGGGTTCTTTTTGCGAATCTTTCTTGAATTTTTGCGGACCTTTTTGTACATTGTCACTGGATATCCTGTGGGTAATTTGATGGGGATGCATCAAGTTTGACATACAATTTTGCATATATATCCGCACTGTCTTGCCATAATAATCAGGGGAACTGTAATCAAGCATTTTTAAGGGGAGCAATGGAGCAAATTTGTGCCAGGTGATTGGTATAAAGCTCCAGGTTCAAATACATTGGTGTTCAAATTAAGACCTTGAGCAATTTTCTGGTAATTTTCAGTGAAATTGCTCCAAATTCTGGAATCCTAAATAAAAAGCTTGACCGTAATTTACCCATTCGCCCATAATTTACATCCACTTTTCTTATTCTTCTCTTTTCAAAATCCATTTTATAGTAATTACAGCACCTCACAAATCAAGTCGCATCTCCAACTATTTATAAATCAAAATGATCTACCTACCTATTGGCCCTGCTTTAACACTACAATGCCATATTAGGTAGTACCTAATATGGCATTGTAGAGTTAAAGCAGGGCCCATATTCATAAATGGTGATACATGGAACTCTAGTTGGCAACTAACCTATTGTAACATACATGTATGAGTCAAATTTAGAGGCAGGCGGGGGCGGTCGCGATTCAGTAGATTGACTAAATTTAGGGACTAGGGATTTCTAAAACACAAATTTAGGATACATTTTACATGTCTTTCTATTGGCGCATTGATATTGAGAATGTTACAAAAATCATATTTTTACCTTTATTCAAATAAAAACAAAAGTGCTCCTATAGTGATACACTTTATTGTATTATTCCAAACCGCTGGGGTTCACACGTGAACACCATTAGCAGCAAAGTAATTTCAAGTTTATTTTATTCGAATGCACTATTTTAACATAATGAAAAGTACACGAGCGACACCGCGGAGGTATCTCGATCAATTATGGACGGTAGAGAGGCATGACCATCGTCGTCTGTTTAGAGGTAGACAATGGGTTAATAATGTTGCCAACTAGAGTTAGCAGTGTTTCATGAATATGAGCCCAGGATTCAAGGGCAATCAACTCCTGATGAGAAGTTTTTACCCGACCAATTAATCAAGATTAAAAGCCAGGCGGTATAGGACACGATTAACAGAAGCCACTAAATTTAGGGACGAGGGATTTCTAAAACGCAAATTTAGGGTACAATTTATGTGTATTTCTATTGGGTTACGTATTGAAGAAAATATTAAAAATTGTATTTTTACCTTTCCTCAAAATTAAAAAAGTGTTCTTATAGTAATAAACATAATTATCTTATTCCAAATCCGCTGGTGTTCACACGTGAACCCCACTTTTTATAGGTTTTATCATATTTTTTATCGATTAGGAACATAATTTTAGTGACCAACCCGGAAGTTGTATTTTTCCACGAATTAGCCAACGGTTACACCAGAGGCGGTATAGGACATGACGCAGTCGGGGGTTGGCTACGATATCGTACAGCAACCAGTAAGAGTTGCCACGGCCTACACCGCCTGATTAAAAGCTTGACATTTGAGATGGGACTCAAACAAGGAACAGAGCGTGATTATGAATAGCATTTCTCATATACCTGGTTGTATCTACAGAATTTAAATTACTTAAATACATTTTGTAAAAAATAATGTCTGGGTATTTAAACATTACCTGTCAGAAGTATGGGTTTTCAACTTTAAATGGAATCCTTTTTTTCTATCTTTGAATCTGTATTGATGTATTACATTAGTTGTTTTTTAGCCAAAATGATATTACAATGATTTGAAAATGTTTAAAATCTACCTGTAAAAATAATTCAATCTGTTTTAAATAAAAGGTCTAGAGTAGTTGGCTTCAACATTTTAGCAAATTAAACTAGATGTACCTTTAATTGATTAGATGTTTAAAAGCAAATTTCGTAATCTGTTTAGTCTGTAACTACACACAACTAATCTGTTCAAAACACCATCACTTATTAATTAAGAGGTGAGAATCCACACAAATTTAATCATCAAAATCTCATCAAGTCAATTTCACACTGGCATTTTTCCCTTGACTAACTACAAATTTATTACACCAGAACCCATTCCTGCAAGCTATATTTGGCTCTCATAAAATACCACGGGATCCTACTTGAAATATTTCAAATTCAAGACGCATCTTCCTCTGCACTGACTAAATTGCGACAAGTTTTAATAAATATTGATGTTATGATTGATGTGGCTAATAAGACGGTGGTGACAGTCTATTTAGTAAGATGACATCAATGTGAGCAATTAGTATTCGCAATTAGTCTGGAGCGGGTATAATGACGTGCAGCATGGCATGGTTAGCGTACATCCTATCCTGGGATTATATCTCGTTATGAATGTTCCTATAACCTTTTGTGTACTGCTTGCTAATCTTAACATGTAAAAGCGTGGAAAATTAAACTAGTAAATCTTAATTCTCTTTAAGAAAAGAATGAAAATCACTCAAAAATTACAGAAGTGTGTTCAGTTCATTCCACTCTTATTTTAGAGAGGGGATAGTTGAAATTTCATTCAAAAACAATTTTGTTTTCAGAGGGAATTCATGCCAATTCAAAATGGGTTGTCCCCATGTCCCCATTTTTAATTAAAGAGTAGATATTTGCTCATTTGGAGTAAATTTCACTCTTTTTTAAGCAAACCTAAATATTTTACTCCTTCAGTTTCACTAAGTTTTATCAGAAAAGAGTGAATCTTGCAAACTAAACAAAAAAAAAAACAAAGCAAAAAATTGGTTAAATCTACTCCTGTAAAGGTTGTAAACTCACATTATATTATATTTTGTCATCTCATCAAATTCTCACAACCAGACTTCATATAAAAACTACCCATTTGCAGAACCTCAAATAAATCATGAACATATAGCAACACAGTTTACATGGTTTGTGGGAAAACTAATTGGTCTGAACTGAGTATGACAACTTACATTTCTACATATCAGTCAGTACCCAAAAGGGAAGTTGGCTACAAATTTACATGTAGGTGTACATTTACAAACATTGTACAACTTCCTGGATCACCAAGTACATGTAGGCCTGACGATTTTATTTCATGATTTAAAGCAATACTGCATACAAAATAATTCAAAATGAATGGCTTTTCACTATGGCAGTCAATCTTATTACTTTAAAATGGCTGATTTGCATGACCCACATTTTAGTCAAATCTAATATTTCAAGTTGCTTTTGAAACTTATTGCCTCAGATCTAGATGCGAAGTGAATTTTATCATATTTTTTAAATGTTGTGATAAATGCTTCAGTCAAAAATCGTACAAAACGGTACCATACAAAGGTTAAGTCCACAATGGTTGATATGATCAATCATTATGCAATCATCCAAGTCTTTATCTAAAAAAGCAAAGCCTAACCTGCCCCCCCACCCCCCGCACAAAACAATTATTACCTTCACCTGTGAGACCAGAGGTGGCAGGTTCAGTGATGAACCAGTGATGTTCCTTATCAGAAAATCTCTGAAAGGATTTTCAAAGTATTATTAAGTCTAGAACAGGCCTTACCAAATACCAGGAAGTGTAAACTCTGAACAAGTTTAATAAGATTAAAACCTTTGTTTGTGATTTACCTGATATAGGTATGTGTTCATCTCAAACCAGGCATTGATTGGGCACACTTAATTTTATGCTAGAAATGGAAATACATGCAAAGGTTTGTTTGGATTTTTTTTTTTGCAAAGTACTTGTTTCTAACACATGCAAAACTGCATTTCAAGAAAATAACCTGAAATATAAAACTGTATGTACTGAGGACAATCAGCTGAAAACACTTACTGATCTTTGAATGACTGAAATCTTTTGTTTCATCTTTTACATTCTAATTCATAACAACCTTTGAACAATGGTAACTTTTGACTTCTGGAAATCAGGTGAAGTTTTAAGTGAGATGTTATACAAGGTGTATCAAAATTCTTTGTACCCTGATCTTGTATACTTTTTGGAATATTTTTCACAATGATGGGAACAAATTTTGATAAAAATATTTAAATATTCATTTTTGTTTTTGTTTTAACTTATCTAGGATTTTATTTCACGACAATAGCATATTGCATTCAAAAGTTACATGCTTTCAAAGAAAGATAGTGTTTTTGTCGAAATGCGTGTGTTTGAGCATTGAATTGATTTAACCCTCCTGACAGATACATCATACCTTTGGATTATTTTTCTGCTGCATAAAAATGCAAAAACAACTGACCCTGGGTATTTTAGCAATTATAAATGAATCCATTGCGGTCATTCTGATGAAAAAATGGAGGATACTTCAACAGATGGGAGTGAGATAAGCAGTCAAAGTTCAGGTGTGGGGCGGGTTTGTGGTTGTCACTACGGATATTTTCAATTTGTCATTTTCAAAAATATCAAAATGTACGTGAGCTGAAACTCGCATGAAATGTTAAAAGTGTTATCGTAATTCTGTTAGAGTAAAAACACCCATGAAACTCTGATATTTAGAACTTTTATAGCAAAATTTTGATTGTTCACATTTTTTCTCGAAAAATCGCAATTTTCAGATTTATGACGTCATAAATACGTAACATCTTGATAGACTGTTATTATTTTGTCATGAATGGATAGAATAGACCCTTAGCTATACTATGGTACTAAATAAGCCCACTATATGGTTGTCAATATGGAAGATATACGGGGACATTAACCACCCTTTTTGGACACCATGTGACAGGAACTAGCATCTTTAGACAAAGGTTAGTGTGTATGGTATTCATATAAAACTGTAATCTTCTTATAAATGACTATAACTCTTGGAAACAGTGTTCAATTGCCGTCAAACTTGCAGGTTATAAAGCTGAGATATTCTGCTACTTATTTATAACAAACACTTTCAAATTAATAAACTCTTTCTATTTTTAATATTTTTTTGAAAATAAAACACATTTGGGTACAAAGAATTTTGATACAGCCAGTATGAATCCCTATAGCAATTAGCATGTTTAACAGTCTTGGCAAATGTTTGAAAGTAGAATCGACAAGAGGCTGTATTTACAACTGGTTTGGGATGCAGGATGCTAATTTTCTTGGGAAGCAAACTCAAATTGCATTTCTTAATTTGAAAATTTATGCAAAATTCCCTACATTTGTTTGTACAAATACTATTTCATGAGAAAGAGCTTCCTGATTTTCACACTTTTTTTCCACAATTTCTAGAAGAACAGTCACATAAATGGTTAATTGAAGTAAAAATTAAGCAAATAACAGTCGAGGATCA